>MCJB01018451.1:0-24703 GCA_002018475.1 Nicotiana obtusifolia | reverse complement strand
TCAGATTGATGAGGACAGTTCCCGATAAGGCTAGGCAGAATGGAGTTGCTGAGAGGATGAATAGAACATTGAATGAGCGTGCAAGGAGCATGAGGATACACTGTGGGCTGCCTAAGATGTTTTGGGAAGATGTTGTGAGCACAGCTGCATACTTGATCAATAGGGGACCATCAGTTCCCCTGGGGTTCAAGATCCCAGAGGAGGTGTGGACGAAAAAAGAGCTCAAGTACTCACACTTGAGAACTTTTGGTTGCACGGCTTATGTTCATGTTGATCCAGAGAAAAGAGACAAGCTTGATGCTAAGGCTGTGAAGTGTTACTTCATAGGCTACGGTTCTGACTTGTTTGGTTACAGGTTTTGGGATGACAAGAACAGAAAGATCCTGAGACATTGTGATGTGACATTTGGTGAGTCTGTCCTATACAAGGACAGAGAGCAGAAGGTTTCAGAGACTACGAAGCAAGTGGGAGTTGAGATTGAGTTGCAGAAGAGTACACCCAGAGATGTTACGGAAGAAACTCAACCAACTCCAGACGCTGTTGCTGAAGAACTTATGGTGGAACAAGTGACACCTGAGCAGCTGTTAAGGAGATCATCAAGGACCATCAGAGCACCAGATAGGTATTCATCTTCATTACATTATCTGTTGCTGATTGATGAAGGGGAACCAGAGTCTTTCGATGAGGCCCTACAGGTGGAGGATTTAATCAAGTGGGAGCAAGCCATGAATGATGAGTTGAGCTCCCTTGAGAAGAAAAACACTTGGGTGTTGACTGAGTTACCTGCAGAGAAGAAAGCCTTATTGAACAAGTGGGTGTTCAGAATCAAGGCAGAACCAGATGGTAAAAGAAGGTTCAAGACTCGGTTAGTGGTTAAAGGATATTCACAAAGGAAAGGTATTGATTATACTGAAATAATTTCTCCTATTGTGAAGTTAACTACTATTCGAATTCTGTTGAGTATTGTTGCATCAGAGAATTTGCATCTTGAGCAAATGGACGAGGAGATCTATATGCAACAACCAGAAGGATTTGTAGTTCCGGGCAAGGAACACATAGTGTGCAAGCTCAAAAGGAGCTTGTATGGGTTGAAGCAAGCACCGAGGCAGTGGTACAAAAAGTTCGACTCCTTCATGACCAAGAGTGGCTTTTGCAGGGCTGAAAAGGAACAATGTTGTTACTTCAAGAAATACACTGATTCTTATGTATTTCTACTCTTGTATGTGGACGATATATTGATTGCAGGATCCAGTATGAGGGAGATAAACAATCTGAAGGCAAGTCTGTCTTCAACGTTTGAGATGAAAGATTTGGGTGCATCGAAGCAGATTCTGGGGATGAGGATTTCTCGGGATAGATCTGCTGGCACTTTAAATCTATCCCAGGAGCAATACATTGAGAAGGTGTTGGCCAGATTCCAGATGAGTGATGCTAAACCCGGGACTACTCCTTTGGCAAAGCACATAAAATTGTCAAAGGGGCAGTCACCCAAGACAGATGAAGAGCATGAGCAGATGGCAATTTCCATATGCTTCAGCAGTTGGGAGTTTGATGTATGCTATGGTCTGCACTAGACCTGACATAGCACATGTAGCGGGAGTTGTTAGCAGGTACATGGCGAATCGGAGGAAAGAGCATTGGGAAGCTGTTAAGTGGCTTCTAAGATATTTGAGAGGTACATCCAGTATTTCACTTAGTTTTGGCAAAGGCAAAGTGAATCTGCAGGGTTTTGTGGATGCTGATCTTGGTGGTGATGTGGACTCGAGCATGAGCACATCCAGATACATTTACACCATAGGTGGTACAGCAGTGGGTTGGATGTCCAGGCTTCAAAAGTGTGTTGCTCTTTCATCAACATGAGGCTGAGTATGTGGCAATAGCTGAAGCTGGAAAGGAGAAGATATGGCTGGCAGATTATCTGGAAGAGTTGGGCAAGAAGTAGAGCGAGAAGATTCTTTATTTAGATAGCCGGAGTGCCATACAGTTGGTGAAGAACCCAGTCTATCATTCGAAGACAAAGCACATCAGAAGACAGTACCATTTCACTCGCAGGGCAATGGAGGATGGTGATATGTGTTTGGAGAAGATAGAGGGTGCAAAGAATCCAGCAGACATGTTGACGAAATGTGTTGATGTTGAGAAACTGAGGTTGTGCAAAACCTCAGTTGGTCTTCTGTAGTTTGTTTCTACAGATGGTGCGGTGTGGTGAAGATATTGATGATGTTGGGACAATTTTTGGATGACTGAATCATTCTCTAAGTGGGAGAATATTTAGGTGTGGAGCCTGATTAATATGTGATGGACTTGAATTATTTTCTTGTATTTTTAGGAAACCCATAATCCCTATAGGTTTAGGAAAACTCACTGTCCTCATAGATTTGGGAAAGGAAAACCTATAATCCTGGTCAAATTGGGAGACCTTTCTCTTATAGGTTTGGGACTATTTGGGATCTATATATAGGTTGTACTGTTTATTCTCCTGGTATTGTAAATATCCTTAATTATTAATATATATAAATTCCGTCTCCGTGCAAGTTTATCCTAACGGGGTGTTACCACGAAATAAGTCTCTCACGTTTTTTTTCTCTCTCTACCTTAACTTTTCTCTCTTCAAGATTTCTTCATCTTCTTCATCAGTTAAGAGTGTTTGAGTGAATCGATCCTAACAAAAAGAACAAGGGAAAAAGGTGATAAATCTGCACCACCATCTGATGGACAGAAAAGGCCAAGAAATGTTAGTTTTGGTTGTTACACCAACCCTACAACTGGAATGACTGTCATTAATGTAAGGATTGTCTATTCATAACTTCAACTTGTTATTACTACCATTTTTTATGACTAATCTATATGCTTTTATGTCAATTTCAGCCCAGTAGTTCAGGTTAAAGAGTTGTATCATAAGGGACTAAGGTTGTGAAGGATACCAGTGCTATGAATATTGATCTTGGTTTTAAACTTTCTGGGCTTAAGTTTAAAGGCAGAAATGCTATAACTACTTCTCGGCTACAATAACTAAGTGCAAACAGGAGAAACCAAATTGGATCTCCATCAACTACCTCTTCAGTTGCAAATCCAATCCCTCCAGCGCCATAGTTGTGTTAGGATTGTGCAATTTTGAGTTTGAGTTTATGTCTTTTGCTAAGTATCTAGACTTGGATTGATTATTTTGTTTTTTTGGGTCACTAGTTGGCACTACTTTAAGATGTAAACACTTTAGTTGTTTGGAATTGTGACTGGTGTTGTAAACACTTTAGTTGTGAATGCAATTTAAATGCTATTGCTAGCCTCAGCTTAAAGCATTCATGTATGTGCTTTCATGAAGCATTCAGTTTAAAGCATTCAATTTAAAGCATTCAATTAGTAGCATCAGCAGTCTATTGCATCAGTTATGAATGCAATTGCAGTGCTTTTTCTACATAAGTTGGACTACATGTGCTTAGTAAATATGGAGGATGGTAGGCTGCGATGGTTGTCTGTTATGACTCATCAGTTGAGTTCATGTTACAACTTCAACATTTTAGCACTTTGAATTCCATATTTGAACCAATACATAAAAATCAATTGCAGAAAAATTCTTTATTTCATTGAAATAAGGCCACAGACCACAATTACATTCAAACAAACTAGATACACCTAAAAAGTATCAACCACCATTACAAACACAACATATAGCAGCTAAGACACAAAATACAGCAGCTACTCCAACCACCAGCAAAACCACAACAACTTTAACGATCGACGGCACAGTAGCAAACCCAAATAATTAGCATTATTGCTATAATAGAAGCCAATTTCTTCCTCCATGTTCTTGCTCGAGCCTTTCTTCTTCAAAAGCTTTGACCCTGTTCAGTAAACCCCAAATAACCCTATTCGCTTGGCTAGGAAACTTATTGTCAATCCACCTAAAATAATTACATTCACCTTTGTCCTTCAAAAAAAAATTCATTTAATCTAAAATCGGGAAAAACATAGCAAAAATAATATATTGTAGTTAATTATCACTTACCTTTTCAATTTTGCATCCATAGGACCTCCCTCCAGGATTAGATGGATACCATGAAGTTTTCAATTGACATTCATGACCATAACACATGAATCGACTTTTGGTGTGAGAGACATAATTGAGAGCTTAAGCCAAGATTCGAACACAAACAGCGAGACTATTTTCAATTTGGAGAGAAGAATAGAATTTTTAAACCAAAAAATCAAGAAAAGGGTGAAGAAATAAGGCTGGATTTTTGAGAGAAGGGTAAAGAACTAGGACTGGTAAAAGGGGATGAGGATTTAATTATATAATGGGGAAAATGTGTATTTTACCATTTGTATTGTACCGTTGAAATAGTTTTTGTCAGCATATTTTTACTGTTCACGCGCTCAAAAGCAGTGATGTTCACGTTATTGCTATGTCAGGTCGGACGTGTTAAAATGGTGCAGTAAAGATATAGTAAGAGTGTTCCAGTAGAAAATGGCTTAGTTGAGGTATTCAAGTGAAATTTTTGTGATAATTAAAGTGTCTATCTATGTATTCTACCAAAATTATTCATACTTGATGTTTACCTCGAATTTGAGGTTTTCTTTTTTCTGTTGTTTCTTTTCATCCCTTCTATTTTATTTTATTTTTTTTATTTTTTTTACAACGCATGAAAGAAATTTCATACCCGAGTTATATTTTATTACTTAGTATTTCTTCATTTTTATGTGACACTTCAATGATGTTAGAATAAATGAACAACGCTAGAGGGGGGGTGAATAGCGTTTTAAGGAATAATTGCAAATTTTCGCAAGCAAGATATATAATTGAAGTATAAGTGCGAAAATAAGATTGCAAGAATATAATTGCGGAAATATAAATAGAGAGCATACACCCAGATGTATAGTGGTTCACTACAACGTGTAGCTAGTCCACTCCTCAAGATCGCACTTGAGTATTTCACTATCACTTGTTAAGCTTACGGGTGCTCAACAAACCGTTACAACACAAAACTTGATCACACAAGCTTTGCAACACAAACACGAACACTTGAAACCTACAAGCTCCGTGCAACAAGGAAGACACTCTTCCTCACAAGTGTATGACAACACTATTTTTCACTCGAATTACAACTCTCTCAAGAGTAGATGAAGTGAATGAAATTACAGCTCAAGAACACAACAATGCTTTCAAGAAATAGCTCAAAATATAGCTCAAATAAGTAAGAATACTTGAAGCAATTTATCTTATGATTTTGGGTATTGTGTTGTGTTCAAATGAGGCTTAAGAGGGTGTATTTATAACCCCATAACCTCACAATTCCGTTAGACCCAAAAACTAGCCGTTTTTGGCTCCAACAGCTCTTTGCCATCGATGGCGCCATAGATGGTGCGCCATTGATGTCGCCATGGATGTTGCGCCATTGATCTTCGCCATGGATGTCGCGCCATTGATATCGCCATGGATGGTGCCAACATTCTGGAATTTTTCCAGCTGAAGCCATTGATGTCGCCATGGATGTCGCGCCATTGATGTCGCCATGGATGGTGTCAACATTCTGGAATTTTCCAACTCAATATTGGTTCACAATTTTATTATTTTATAAAACCAATATTTTGTAAAATGTCTTAAGTTATTTTTGAGAGAGTTTTTAGACTTGAGCCAAGTTCATAAAAACTATATAAGATCAAAAATACTATAAGACTCAAAATCAAAATCAAGACTAAAATACTACATCTTTTAGTCTTCAATCTTTTTGCTTCATTGACATGTTTCATTCATCAACTTCTATTATCTTGAAAGCTCGACTTGTAGTTACAACAAAATCCAAGCAATCTTGGTAACTCGTTAATGATGGTTTGTCAATTATCAAAACCTACAACAAGACACAAAGTCATTAGTTAAGGTTTCATAAATAAGAATGCGAATACGTTTTTCCAACAAATGACACTTTTTTTATGTGACACTCTGGTTAAAAAATAATGATACTACATTAATATTTGCAAATAATTTTAACTTTAAATTTTACCTTTTCCTTTTGATAATATATTTTATAGCCACAAAAATATTTTAATATATTTAAGAAAATAAATTTCGAATAATGTTTTTTTATTTCGTTAAATTATGTACTTAGTCAAATATAGACAGAAGGATAATTCTTTTTACAGGAGTGGTAGTAAGTAAGAAAGGAATTTTTTTTAGAGAAATGTATATTATTAGCCGCTCCCAAAAATTATAGTCGATGTATATCTATATATAGAAAAATTATAAATTAGTTTCAGCCGAGCAGCCAATTTTGTATTGTCCAATATTTTATGTATCTCACACAAGAGTACGGAACCTAAGTAACAAGTTTTTGGACTCAAGGGACCAAAATAGGTCCCTAAAAAAACTAAGTACCATATTATACATAGCATATATTTTATGAGCACTATACGTTAATGACCAGTTACCCATTAACGTATAGCGCATGCATATACCTTAGTTCGTAGCCGGTCATGTATAGCGCAAAATAAACCCCCTTCTTTCCCAAGCAGACACACGTCGACGGTTCTCTCCCCCTATTTTTAAAAATTCTTTTCCTCCAATTGAGCCCACAAGGTCCTACAAAATAGCGCGGATTTTATATTTTTTCGAAGAATCAGTGGCATAGAATAAAGTAGGTGGTCAAATTTGAGAAACAATAGTCCATATTGACATTCAAACTTTTCAAAATTAGATATTTTTTAATAATTTTCTCCGTATTAATTATTTACATTACGTGTATTACATGTGTATTAACTATTGCACACTTTATTTTGGATCTTTTGTGCAACTCTTTTTTCTTTTGTAAGTTGTGGTAATTATATAATAGATTTTTGGGTTTGTTTTTATCTTAATTCCGTATAAATATTAGGAATAGTGATAATTTTGTATAATTTGCGATATTTCTTGGTGTTTGTCAATTTTTCCGGTAATTTGAAATTTAACTATTTTTTTGTTATTTATTTATTTTGTTGAATATTGTTTAATTATTTGTAAATGCTGACTACCTTATTTATTTGCCCGCTAGAAAAGTAGCATTTTGATTCCTACTTTTCCCGCCATATAAGTTAAACCGGTAACATATTTTAGAATTCTTTGACTGTTGAATAAAATTAAATAGTTGGCAATACGGAAGATACTCCGTCAATTTTTTATCATGAAATTCAAATAACAAACATACAAAATTTTATGAATTAATTAAAAAAATAATACTTTGTATCTAATTAATTAACTAACTATTTGAAGATATCCCGATAAGTTCAATAACTAAAATAATGTAGAGTTCTTTAACTGATGAATTAAAATTTGAATAGTTGTCAATGCAAAGGTACTCTGCGCATTTTTATCATTAAATCTAGAAATAACGTTAAATCGTTATGAAAATACTAATTAATAATTCATATCAAATTGATTAAGAAAATATTTAATATATTCTGAGAATTATAGAAAAATATTGTAGGTATTTTTGACTGACGAATACAACTTTAAATAGTTGTCAGTACAAAGGAGAATTTGCGGAATTTTTATTGTTTAATTTAAAACACTAATGTATAAATCGATGGGAATTAAATAAATAATAGATCAAATATACTTTATAATACTCCATACAAACATATGAAAAAGTAAGATAACATACGTTTAATTAACATTATTCTATGTACAAACATCATTATGGATCGCCCGACTGTTCATCCTGAACTCGTGTCACAAGAGCTACTTACGCTCCAGGCGGCCCATAGGTCATCACGTATATGGGATGGAGAGTTGTTTAGCCAGAACTTTCACCTACGACGCATTGATGATTTCTGGGATTTTATTAGGGATCATCCACTATATCACCGCACTATCGCGTGCCTCACTCGGACAGGTTTTTATCGAGTCATCGAGGTTGGTCGGTTAGAGTTCGACTGTCTATTGATCACAAATCTGATCGAGCGCTGGAGGCTATAGACACATACATTCCATTTCCTTATCAGCGAGGCCATTATCACGTTACAAGACGTAGAGGTTTTATTTGGACTGCCAGTTGACGATCTTGTTGTCCACTACCCGCTTGTGATTAGGAAGTATAGGAGGCTTGACTATCTACAACTGCTGGAGAGGCTCACTGGATTCCATCCGGTTGAGGATTCTACGATCAGTGGAGTTAGCCGATTACAGTTATTGCCTGTAAGCCAGCACCTTGAGACGCTACACGAGTAAATCACAAATCAGACACTAGATGAGGGTATTGAGTGATAGTCTCGGCTGTTACTGTTGATGATATTTGGCGTCATTCTTTTCCCGAATACCTCAGAGAACCTTGTGAGCCTACGTTTCTTGACCTCATCTGGAGCGGTCAAATGATTTACCTATGTACAGTTGGGGCAGTGCCGTTCTAGCATACCTATATAGAAAGCTATAAAAGGCGTCGGTCGGTAGCATGAAGGGCGTCGCTGGATTTATTCCGTTTCTACTGGTGATAAAATTATCAATTCTTTTGATGAATATCATATATGTATTAAAAATACTCAGTTTTACGTCTAAAATCAATATTATGTTTGGGCGTGGGAGACATTCTGGTAGATGCACCCCCCTCCTCGACCACTAGCTCCAGATGCATCACCACCGCCACTGCTACCCCGTGCTAGGAGGTGGGTAGATAGGAGAGGTCGCGCCTGCGACGTCGAGGCTCGAGATCATCTCCTGCTTTACAATGATATGTGAGATCTACTGGATAATGATTAGGTAAATATTTGACTTAGTACATTTGTTAATACATGATTTGTCTTGCGTTTACTTACTATTCTTTCATTTAATTAATAGTTCATATGGAGGCCATATAGCGACGAGCTCATCGCTAGTTTTCTAGACTATTGCTCATGAGGCCGAGCCGTGTGGCTTTCTAACGTCCCATTGATATGTCTAGATATAGTTGAGCATCATCTAACGGGGAGAATCTTATGACAGTTTGGCGAACCACAAAATATACCTGCTCATCCCAGTTGGCATGCCACTCATTATATGGGAGATGATCGCAGTCGCGTTGCCAGGCGTACTTGGCCTGACTCGAGGCCCGAATAGAGGACTAGGATTAGATGCTTTTCAAACTTTTGCTAGGCCCTCCACATGACGGTGTTGACAGTGAGCACCAGTATTATTATTTTTTTGGCAAAATATAAATTTTATTAATAGAAGCAAATTACAAAAGTGGAGGGGGACATAAATCTTACCTTCAATAAAAGAGTGAATGTACACTTAGTTATCCTAATGTGATAACTAAATATACCTAGAGTGTAGTAAGTTGTTAGACCTATGGGAAAGTGACGATCGTCTATTTTATAATGATAGACAAACTCATGTACAAAAGCAAAGTGGGATTGTTCTAAGTCAGCTATACAAAAAAGTGCATATGTTCTTGCTTCTATTATGTGCAAAGTTCTCAAGAGTGTAACTAAAAATTGCAATCTATCTTCAAATTTGCTTTGGCCTGAGTAGGAAAAGCCAAGTTGAAGATAGTAATCTGAAACCACCCTGTAATTGGATGAGAGTGTTGTTTGTGGTGTTGAGTGGGCAGTGTTCTGGATGCTGTTGTAGGTTCTGAATTTAGAATGGTGGCTTGTGTGTTGAGTTTGCTGCTGATGAGTGAGTGTTTGTATCTTGCTGTTAGGTTGTCTGATTTGCTTTCTGCTTCTGTGGGGGTTAATATTCTCTTTTGATTTTTGCTGCTTCTTTTGGTAACCTGTTGACGGTACTATTATGTCTTGAAGTTGCTGATGGCTTGATGTGCTATAGTTGTTTTGGTATGAGCTGTATGATTTCCAGTATTGCCTTGCAGATGTAGCAGTCCATGATGATTTATGCAGTTGCAACAAATTGAGCACCCTAGGTGCTAATACCACACCTTGCAACTGCAGCAATGATCTGGGCCATTTGAAGCTGTTTGCTGTGTTGTAGAGGACGCTGAATTCAGTAGCTGAGTTGGTGTTTGAGTTGTGATTTTTCTGGGATTTGGCTTGCTGTTGATGGTGTGTAAATTGATTGTGGTTTGTGTGCTGCTGTTTTATGACTCTGTGATCTTCTATGTTTACTGTTGAGTGTTGCTTTTGTTGTCTGTCTGTTGGATGGTCTTCTATGCCCTGTGGTGGCTGCTGGCCTAATGGTTGACTGTTTCTGCTCCTGTTCTAGTGTGGCTGTGTGTTAGCTGAATTCCGGTGATGTATGGTGACAGAGAAGGTCCATGAGCACCAGTATATGGCTTGGTATCGTCATGTTACTCGCACTCTGATAGATAATCCGATCATAGAGAGGGTTGTCGGGGTACGTTTCATATGCAAGGAGGCACAAGGCATTGGTTCGTTATTTGATATACTTACGTATAATGTTAGATTTACTTAATCTTTTTAATTAATATGTTATATCCTATGCAGGCTATTGGCTTACACTGTATTCACTAGATGGGTCTGGAGATGCAACAACAGTTAAGTGACAGAGCGCCACTATTGCACCATTGGGGCCGCCAGGTTTCTGCATTTGCTATTGCCATATTAGTAGTTGCATGAATTGATGCACGTTTAGGTTTTGATCCTACGTATATTCCACTAGAGGATTACCATCGTGGCTCGGATGTACCCCCAGTACATGGTAGATGTGCCAGGCGTGACCAGAGAGGACGGGGTGGCTCACATGGTCGGGGTGGTCAGCACGGACGGGGTGGCCAACGATGGAGCGTTGAGCAACCCATGGAGGATATTGCAGAGGGTATACCGGGTGACCAGGGTAAGGCACACAATGTTGGTGATGATATGCCTACATTCATACTGCTGTCATCGGGGACTTCACAATTTAGCTAGCCGACTACTTTATCAATCGCGGGAGCCTACATTCCATCGTATGATTGGGATTCATACTTTCCTGATGATGTTCTAGGCACATCGAGGGATCCGGAGCAGTGTCTAGTGCGAGATGTGCACAGCGACATACATTTGAGCTACAGTTCTGATCACGTTAGTACCTTTTTCCTATCGATCTTAAAAATATCACTATTATAGTATTATTGTTTAGCAGAAAGATAATATTTTTCATCATGTCATGAAGGAGACTTCACCTCCGGTAGAGACTTCACAGCCTTTATCTAGTCCACTCCACCTTGGAGTTTCCCTCGAGCTTTCCGTCGTTGAGCCCGTGCTGCTGCCCACTGAGACGCAGTTTTGGATGTATTAATATTATTATTAATTTATTTTGCTTTAACTATTAGTCAGTAATAACTAATTTATTTGCATATTTTTTAGATTCTCCATCACCTATCACAGAGACGATAGATTATGATACCCATCTGCCGGAGAAGCAGGAACCCATTTAGGAGCCAGCTAAGGCACAGGTTTGAATATAAAATAATTAATTTATTTTATTATTTTTTATATATATCATATACTAAATACTATTTTAGATTTTGTAGCTTACTACTGACCCAACAGACTCCTCTATGGATCCAGCTACCTTTCAGATAATCATGCTATAGTGCATCCTTAGATAAAAAGGCAAATAGTTGAGGATGATCCTGATAGCGTGGCCAGTCGGTAGGATATGCGCCTTAGGCCAGCCAATGCACTAAGCATACCGGATGTGGGACACATTGATAGGTAGCTTGCTTTGTATATATTACATTAAACAATAGTTTTGTATAAATATTATTTTTATGTGTAATATTATTATCTTAATATTTTAAGTTTTAGTATTATTGATTAATTAAATGTTAGAACCACAAATAAAAATACAGATTAACAAACATTAAAATACGTAAAAAGAACCACAGAATACATAAAATCTAAAACATAAAATAAACAATACAGTTAAAGCAGTCACGTGTTCGGTTAGTCATTATCGCCTATTATTCTCTGTATCAACCATTAAAATTTCTCTTGCAGCCGATTATTGTCTTCTTCGGCTTCTTTCGCTTTATCCTTCAATGCTTCTACTTCTTTTCCAGCGTTGTACTATTTTTCTTCGAGTTTTCACCTTTTTTTGTCACGACCCGAAATTCTTAACCTCGGGACCGTGATGGTGCCTAACGCCTACATGCTAGGCAAATTGACGTTATTAAATTAATTAACCAGTTTTAACAATTATTACAGGGTGATGACAATTAATGATTCACAAATTCATACGTGAAAACAGTATTAATATAAATAATGCGGTGTTAACTACTCCTAGAAATCCGTTGTCACAAGTACATGAGCAGCTAGAACACTACATATACGGTTTGAAATAAAGTATAGTTGTTTGAAACTAAATAAACAGTAAAACTGGATAAAGAAGGGGACTTTAGGGTTGTGGACCCCGTGCAGCTATACCTCAAGTCTCCAAAAGCAGCCTAATCTGAGCAGTCTCATTACGTGCCGCTGCGACGAACACCGATATCTGCACAAGAAGTGCTGAAGTGTAGCATGAGTACAACCGATCCAATATACTCCGTAAGTGTCGAGCCTAACCCCCACGAGGTAGTGACAAGGCTATGACAAGACATCTACTAAAATCCTACACAGATATATTCATAAAGCAGCAAAAATAACAAGTAGGACATTTAAAAAAATAACTGGGAGGGAACATGTAGAAAGGGAAGTGCGATAAGAACGGCAAGTATAAAATTACCACGTAGCCTTCTTCCGAAATAAACAACAAATGCACCCAATTAAATCACCAATCCAGAAATCAAATAAAGCAGTGAAATCAACAATGGCATGGCATCATCCTTCATGCTTTTACTCTCACCCTCACCATATAATAATGATATGATATATAAAATAGCACGACATCATCTTTCGTGCTTTTACTCTCTTCCTCACATCGTATGATAAATGATAATAAGAAATCAAGTGCACGACATCACCCTTCATGTTTTAATCCTCACCATCTCTCAAATCAATAATAGAATATGCAAATGAGGCATGGCAGTATCCTTCGAGCTTTTCACTCTTCCTCACCATGCAACAACACTAATCAAAAGTAGCAGCACAAGGTGAGAAGCAAATTTCAGTTCAATCATAGTGTTATGTTAACCCAACTAAACTTTCAAAATCTCAACAACTTCAAAAATAAACAATACATATGAAGAAGAACAATTAAAGAAGTAATAATCTAATTAAGGCATGAAAAGCTTAGTCAATGAAACAACGTCATACAATAAAACACTTTCCACCCGCATGCCTTAACCCTATAACAACGCATATATACTCGTCACCTTACATATATGTCGTCCCCACATATAATTCACGTATCAAATAGACCAACAAGTCCTAATTCCTCAAGTCAAAGTTAATCACGACACTTACCTCACTGCAACCAAATCAATGCTCAACCGCAACTTTTCCTTTTGTATTAGCCTCCAGACCAATCAAATCTAGCCAAATATAGTTCAAACAATTCAAAATAGGCTTTAGAAACTACCCATGAGTGAAAACAATTCAACCTTTAATGAGTTTCAGAAAAAGTCAACAAAAGTCAAGGGCCCGCTTGGTCAAAACCCAAGATTCGGACCAAAACTCGATTACCCATTCACCTCCGAGCCTAGTTATGTCATTTGTTTCGAAATTCGACCTCAATTTGAGGTCTAAATCTCAATTTTATAAAATTCCCAATTTCTACCAAAATCCCTTATTTCAACCATAGAAATCCTAGATTAAAAGTTAAAATCAACGGGTGATTATGGAAATATAACAAAACAAGTTAAAATTTACGAACCAATAAATTGAGGATGAAAAACTTCTTCAAAATCGCCTCTAGACCGAGCTCTAACTTCAAAAGATGGTGAAAAATGGTTTAATCCCGACTTTCAGCACTTTTAATACCTGGGCGTCAGGTGTTCTTCGCATTCGCGAAGCACATGATGCATTCGCGATGCACTTGACAATTGGCCTTCGCGTTCGTGAACCTCTTCACGTTCGGGAAGGCTTAATTCCCCGGCTGCCTTCGCGTTCACGAGCCAAGGTCCGCGTTCGCGAAGAGTAACTGCATGTCCTATCCCAGGTCACCCCAATGAATCGCGTTCGCGAAGGGTAAACCCTCCATTGTTTTGTGTTCACGAAGAACAGCCGGCCCCCAGCCCCAAATTTCCCCTTCGCTATCGTGAAAGAAGCTTCGTGATCACAATGCACAACGCACTAGACACCTGAAACAACTATTGCACAAGTTCAAAATGATCTAAAACCTATCCGAAACTCACTTGAGCCCCTCAGAGTCCAAACCAAACATGCACATAAGTGTAATAACATCATACGAACTCGTTCACTCAATCAAAACACCAAAATAACATCTAGAACCATGAATCGGACATCAAAACGCATGAAATTCAAAAAAAAACTCAAGAACCTCTAGAATCACAACCAAGCATCCGAATCGTATCAAACCAACTCCGAATTGCACCAAATTTTGCAGATATGTTTCAAGTAGTAAAACAGACCTATACCAAGTCCCAAAACCAAAATCCAAACCAGATAGCCATAAATTCAACCTATGGTCAAACCTAGGAAGTTTTCAAACTTTCAAATTGCTAATTTTCGGCAAAACAAGTCAAATCAACCTAAGGATTTCTGAATTCAATTTCGGGCATACACCCAAGTCTAAAATCACAATATAGACCTACCATGACTTTTAAAATACCGATTAGGGGTCGTTTACACAAAATATTAACCAAAGTCAACTCACGTTATTTTTAAAGCCAAAAATCATATTTTCTTCAAATGTTTTCGTAAAAACTTTCTGGAAAAAAGCACGGACTGCGCACGCCAATCAAGAAACATTAAATGAAGCTAATAGAGGTCCTAGAACATAGAAGGCTAGTAGTCAAAATGACCTATCGGGTCATCACATTCTCCACCTCTAAATGAAACGTTCGTCGTCGAACGGACATAGAAAAGTACATGGACTGGTAAAAAGGTGTGGGTATTTTCATATTGGACTTGGGCTTCCACGTAGCTGCCTCGATTGGATGACCTCTCCATTGCACTTTCACAGATGGAAAACTCCTAGATCCAACTTTAGAACCTACCAAGCTAGAATAGCCACTAGCTCCTCCTCATAGGCTAAATTTTCATCAAGCTGAACCGTGCTAAAGTCCAAAACATGGGAGATGTTCTCATGGTACTTTTGAAGCATGGAAACTAGTTCGAACTTCAAAAATATTTCGGTCACTACAATATTGCAAATATGTATGCCACTGTGACCACTTCCTATAACGCTCAAACCATTGCATCAGTTTTGGCATAATTTGAACACCTCTTTCAACCAAGGAAGGTGCACTGCAGAATCTATCAATGAATCTCTCTGCCAGCTACTTGAATGACATCCGCACCATGGCAGTAACTGGCAGTCCACGGGCTGAATGTAACAACCCATTGAAAGACTCTAAGACATTTGTAGTTAAATTCTCCATATTCTGCCACCATCCTTATGCAGAGTCTATTTCTCAATCTAAAGATCCCTCAATCAAATATATGCTCCTTCGTCTTCCTGCCTAATCAATTCCATCCGCATCAAGTTCCTCTCTTGATGATCTATTACATTCATCCATATTAGATCATGAAACCTCTTGTTCAGCCTGTTCCTATGGTGACTGCCAATGCATTTACAAGCCGGACAACACCGGCATTGGCACCGACAGAAAAGCCCAAAAAAATTTCCGAGATTGATTTCAGCGGTGGCAGCAGAAGATGTTCTTCTACTTGACGACTTTAAGTCTACAGAAGTTCATTAAGGAAGATGTTCCTGTTTTGCCTTATGAAGCTCTAGAAAATGAAAGCTTTCTTGTGACTAAGGCGTGGAAACATTCTGATTTTTGTGTAAAAACTATATTCTTAGTGGGCTGGAGGACGATCTATATAACGTCTACAGTAATACAGAGACGTCAAAAGAACTGTGGATAGAGTTTGAAAAGAAATACAAAACTGAGGATGCTGGCTTGAAGAAATTTGTTGCCGCAAAATTTTTGGACTACAAAATGGTAGATAACAAGTCTATTATTACCTAAGTCCAGGAATTGCAAGTGATTATTCATGATCTCCTTGCTGAAGGTATGAGTCGAATTAATACTTTGTTTGAAAGTATTAATTATATTATTATTACTAATACAATTTTCATTGAAGGTCTTGTCATCAATGAAGCATTCCAAGTTGCAGCAATGATTGAGAAGTTGCCTCCTTTGTGGAAGGACATCAAAAATTACATGAAACACAAACGCAAGGAGATGTTTCTCGAAGATCTCACTGTTCGGTTGATGTTCGAAGAGGACAACAAAGTTGCTGAAAAGAAGGGTCGTGGAAACTCAACAATAATGGGAGCAAACATTGTTGAGGATGCCCCACAATATAATCATGTAACAAGTAAAAGCATTTAATAAATGAAGGCGTATGGTAAGTAAAAGCATATAGTAAGTGAAGACATGTAGTAACTGAAAGCGTGTTGTGAGTGAAGACATGTAGCAGGTTAAGACATCTAACAAGTACATCACGTGACAGTTACAAGCATGTAATAGGTATGACTAATAACAAGTAAAGGCATAACTTCGAATAGGACATGTAGCAGAAGTAAATCAAGTAAAAGCGTAGGTGTAACAGTAATAGACAAGGTAAAGACATAACTATAATAGTAACAGGCCAAAGGGAAAACACATAGGTAACTACATAAGGAACTCAAATGGAATGTATCATATAAAACAACAAACATTAATAGAAACCAAAGTAAAGAGCATGTAAGTGCTTAACGAATGAGTAATCATAACAGAAATCCAACTTCCTTTCTTACTGCACGGTAATAACCAACAAACCAATCTCCTTTCATGCCGCACAGAAATACTCACCATGCCAATATCATATCAACCGCACAGAAATACCCGTCGTGCCAAACATAGCCCTAAGGCCCCAATCATCATTTCTTATTACGTAAAAAGAAGTTCAAGTAACATAATAATGACAGGTATAGATATAGGTTCCTGATACTACGATCAAGTTAAGTATGCAAACAAATCTCGAAAATAACACATTAAATTCTTTTTAAGATGTCATATATTCAAAAATGATTTCTAACGCAGATAATTGAGTTTATTAGTCATCGAATTAAATAAAGCATAAGTTAAGGGATAATCAAGTTCAATAAAGGTGCAAAGAAATATATAATTCCCTCTCCCGATCATGGAAACACTGGCACATGCACATACATTCATCACCTTGTATATGCATCACCCCCTCATGTAGCAAACAATATCAATTAGTAGGAAAAAATTTTCCAACAAAGCTAGGCAAGACACTTACCTCATTCCGAAACAATCAATAATCCACCACGACTTTTCCATTAGAACAAGCCTCCAAATCAATTGAATCTAGCCAAATATCATTCAAACAATCCAAAATAAGTTTTAGAAACTACCCACAAGTGAAAAAGGTGCATTCATTAACTAAATTGAAAAAGTCAACAAAAGTCAACCTCGGGCCCTTTGGTCGAAATCCGAGATTTAGACCAAAATTCGATTACCCATTCACCCATGAGCCCGAATATGTAATTCGTTTTGAAATCCGACTTCAATTTGAGATCTAAATCTCAATTTTGCAAAATCCCTAAATTCTACCCCAACACCCTAATTTCTACCATGAAATTCATAGATTTGATGTTAAAAACTCATGAAAAGTAATAGAAATTGATTGAAAACTAGTTAAAGATGCTTACCAATGAGTTTGAGAAGAAAGGGTTCTTCAAAAATCGCCTCTAGAGAGCTTAGAGTTGAGAAATGGTATAAAATGAGTTAAGTCCCGATTTTCACCTCTTTTACTCAGCTGCAGATATTGCAATTGCGAATTCTTCTTCGTAATTGGAATGTCCGCAATTGCGAAACACTAATCGCAAAAGAGACCAATGCTACGGGCCCCTAGAAGTCGCAAATGCGACAGGTCGCATTTGCGGAGCTCCCCGAGTCAACATTTACAATCAAAACTTCGCATTTGCGAAGTGCTCATTCCTCATCCCCCTTCGTAGATACGAGCAGTTACTCGAGGCTCGCATTTGCGAGATCTGCATGTTAGCACCAGCAACAGCTATGCATCAGTTGTTAGAAACTCTTCCATAACACTTCCGAAACTCACCGAGCCCCTCGGGTTCCAAACTGAATATGCACACAAGTGTAATAACATCCTACAAACTTGCTCACTACCTCAAATCAACAAAATAACATCAAATAACATGAATTGATCATCAAAACTCAAGAATTTCGACTTAAAACTCAATTTTCACAATCTTTCACATAATGCACCAGAATATGCTCAGGTCACCCCAGATCCCAACCAAACATGTGTACATGTCAAAAAAATATCATACGAACATTATCGAAATCATCAAAAGACCGACCTGAGGTCGTTCACCAAAAATGTTGATGGTGGTCAACCCAAACCTCATTTTAAGTCAAAACTCACTCTTTCTACAAACTTTCACATAAGAGCTTTCTAAAAGACGACATGGACCATGCACGTAAATTATTAAACATAAAATGAAGCTATGAGAGGTCTCGGAACCCAGACATTAAGGCTAGTACCCAAAATGACAGGTCGGGTCGCTACATTCTCCCCCACTTAAACATCCGTTCATCCTCGAACGGGCCAAGAGTTGTACCAAAACCGTCACTTAGCTGAATGAACTCATCATACCCATATCCCTGAGCGATCCCATGCTACCTCGGTCCACCTAAGTCCATGGCCATTCCCCCGACTAAAGATTCTTCCTTCGACCTTAGCTCCACTGGGCGTGGAACCAAATTCCAACATCCGGAATCTCCTATGAGACCCGATATTTGTATGTACACACTGTATCAATCAAAACAAGTTGTATCAAGCCGTCAACACACTGCCAAGGTCAAACCCCACGATGTGCCACATAACTCATGTACTTACAGCAATAACTTTCGACCACACAAAAGCTGCTCATCACCAAACCTGATACTAGTAATATACTTCATATCAAATGAAACCTCGTTCCGTACCCCCCCACGACGTTGCTAATGATAAAAGAAACACGTAAAAACTCGTAACCATCCATGAAATCAGCAAGTTGAGAAACTCCCTTGTCCGAAAAGGACCATTGCCAAATTTTGAGCAAAAATGTGGTATTTCTCTTTCGGACATTCCTTATCCCAATACGATAGTGCAGAACTCAGGTCCAAAAACCTCGTCTCACCTAATACAAGCATCCCAACTGATAAGTCACACCAAAAGCCACACGGAACCTTACATAACGTGGTCCGTACACCAAACAAGCAATAACTCGAATATATTCAAAAAGGAAAAGAAACAAGGTGCAAGGACTATCCAATTTGTCAATATAACAACAAAATCATAATTTTCATGAACTCATCCTACAAAAGGGAAAACAAAAACACACAAAATATACATAAGGAATGGTATCCCACATAACTCCGTTGTTGCACGCAACCCGATCCCAAACATATTAATCCACATAGGGATACCCATCGAGCCATAATGCTTGTGCTCACTAAGCACATGTGCATCAATATTAAACACAATAGAGTGCACAAATATAACTGTAGGGAGGATAAACATAACACAATACGAAAAAAAGGCAAGCACAGCTAGGGTGCAAATAAGCAAATCAACATCACAAGATCCATCTCGCTCATATATCGCCACAAGGCCTAAACAGAATTACAACATGCGTGCTAATAACCATATAGCCTCACAACACATCATAGCATAAGAGAGAAACACATAACATAGACCAAGACACGAATAACATCCATTCTGCCCGATGATATACCCATAGTAGCAATTGTGTAAGAATAACCAAACCCGATTTGATATAGAATATATATTCTCATTAGACTTACAAATAGCCCCCAAGCCAATTTCTATCATCCCTAAATAGGTAAATAACCTTCCAAAAGTTCATAGCAACCTATCCATAACACATACCATCAGCTATCTAATTCTTAATATATCTTCACAGTTTGTAACTCGTGAAACTATGACAATATCATAATCAACTCTAAATCACAAGCAGGATGAACACCTCATCAACTAAGAACCTTCCATTTAAGTCAATCCGGAAGGACATCACCACATGCAACACACCTTCCATACTCATAGAATACATCAACCCTGAGTCGTGGCCATAACCATAGCGGATTCTTCAAAACCAGTTAATGCATAATCAAGTCATCAGAACTGATTTCCTCTTACTCAACCGAGTCACGTAGACTGCCAAACCCAAAAGTAACTCAATCCGAAATACTCGCTTTGAAGGGTCCTTCTACGAATCCGAAGTCGTTTCTTGCATCACTCTAATCCTGCCTTGTCGAGTCATTATTGATATAGAAGTACCACAAATCTAGACAGCATCCACTACTGATCTCAAGCTCTAACCATACACAAATTCGAAAATCCTCAAATGCCACATATGAATCTTGAACTTATCAAAACCTTTTCAATTGTCGTCCACCTTTCTCTAATCTCCATTACACAATCAATATGCACCGAATAACCCCCACTTCGACATCACATAAATAACCAAAAGAAGTAACCAAGCGATTCCTTTTCCTTGCACACTACATCCGCAACGAGCATCAAACTTGAATCATCCCCAAGACCTATATATACTCGTAAAGCATATTACATCATGTTCCCAGCAAATCCCTTACCCGAAATCATTCTTGACGACACCTTTCTCAAATCATAGCTAATCCACGAGCGTCCCTTAGTCCAGAAACGGATATAACACTTGACCCTGCAATCTGATCGTCGATAGCAGACTCCCCTACTTGGCTCGAAGCCATAGATCACATCATTAGAAATCCACAGTACCATTCCTTCATAGTTGCACGGATCCCACACTGTTAATCAGATGTATACTTCATAAACTTATGCAATACTAGTCATAAAATACTCCAAAGACCCTGTCGAGTACATACTCATCCATGTGACACTCAAGCCGACTTCTTCAAATTTTTCGAAATGATAAGATATGCATTCCACTAAATAGAAGCCTCATACAAAACACACGACCTCGAATCTTCATATAGGAGATAACCCGCCAGCTAGACTCACCCATGACCCTACCATGGTCACAACAACTAGGAAACCAATTAATCCTCCCGAGTCTACACCCGTCGCCAAGATATAAGAATCTCCTTCATCCCACAAATGAACAACTGGTAGATCTATCAACACATCAGCATCAAAGCCTGACAACTATCACGACCCAACATCTACCGGAGCCGCGACGGTGCCTAACACTACTTGCCAGGCAAGCCAACAGTCTCATAATAGCTAAACATTTGAATAAACATGGTTTGATAAACTTAACAGCGGAAATATCATAATTTTATGATAGAAAAAAAAAAACTACTACAACCATCTCCAAAATCTAGTGTCAACGAGTATATGAGCACTAGTGAGTATTAGAATATAAACCAAATCCATAGTACAAATGTCTGAACAATAGAACAGTAACAAGAAAAATAAAGGATAGAGAGTCAAGGTCTGCGACGTCATAGCAGCTACCTCGAAGTCTCCAAACATTGACACCAGCACGGATCTAGCAATCACCACGTCCAGATGTACCTGGATCTGCACAAGAAGTGCAGAGTGTAGTATGAGCACAATCGACCCCATGTACTCAATAAGTAACAGAACTAACCTTGGACTGAAAGCAGGGACGAGCTCAGAAGAAGATAGTCAAAACCAATGTAAACGACAACACGAATATAATGATGACAATATCAATAATTAACTCAAAATAATTATCAAAATCTGCTCATTCATATTACAGGAGTTTAGACATGCTTTCAAGTATAACAATTAGAGCACAACACTGATAAGAACATGTCAGTTACAACTAGCATGAGGAATAATACATCTCTATGGCTACATGTCAAGTATGCATGACAAATGAATGAATTCACGGTGATATCCCCAGATACTCTCTCTCAAAATACCCAAGATGTCTGTCTTAAATGCCCACCTTATCACACACACAACTCAGTATTGTACGGATGCTTGACATCAATGCCCCTCACTAAAGCACGTGTATATATCACTGTGCCTGTGCTCACTGCTGGTATGTGAGACTCTAGAGAGGCGGATCCTGCCCAAGAGCTAATCAAAAGCCAATAAGCATGCTGCAGCATGAAACCTGATCCACATAATAATAATAATAGTAAAGCCAATATGGCCAGCTGCGGTGTGCAGCCTGATCCACAATAACAATCTCAATACGGCTCTAAGGCCCACCTTAGTCATCAATTTCTCAAGTCTCAAGGCCTCACAATCACGTATCACTCAGCCCAACAACTCCACATATGGAACAGCAATGATAACATGCGATGTAAAACTGAATGATAAACAAAGACTGAGATATGACATCCCAATGAAGAATCATGACCGAGTGTAAAAAATACAATTAAATCAGATAACTCAAAATAACAGAAATAGCCTCATCAGGTCTCAATCAAATAACCACATAGCCTAAATATGATTTCTGATATGAAACATGGCTCAATTAACCTAACAAGTAGAAAAGGTACGGATAAAACAAGACATGATAGCAACATAGTCCAATAGTCAAACCGGAACATGATTACCCTGTGCACGCCCACACGCTCGTCACCTAGCATGTGCGTCACCCCAACACATCACAAATAACATGTTTCCCGGGGATAAATACCCTTAATTTAAAGTTTAGAAATGTTACTTACCTCAAAGCGCGCAACTCAATACTCCAACAAGCCCTTGCTTCGCGAATCGGCCTCCGAATGACTCGAATCTAGTCACATACAACTTAATACATTCAATAATAGCCGTAGGAAACAATCTCAAATGATGAAGCTAAAGTCTTTAATCAAAATCAGAAAGTCAACCCTGGGCCCACACCCCAAAATCCGATAAAATTCACAAATTCCGAACACACATTCAATTGTGAGTTCAACCATACTAATTTCATCCGATTCCATCTACAAATTGACCCCCAAATCCTCTTTACTCTTTAACATTATAGACTAAAATCCCCAATTTCCACTTCAAATTCACATAAACTAGGTATAATAATCAATGGGTATTTAATATTTATCAATAAAAGTGATGAATCTTCACTTACCTCTTCAATTGTAGCAAACCCTCTCAAAAATCGCCCTTAGCTGAGATCCACAAGTCCAAAATGAGAAAAATGGCTCAAACCCTCATTTTTAACATCTGTCAGTGATTGTTGCAACTGCGGTCACTTAACTGCATCTGCGGTTCCGCAGGTGCGGTCCAAAAGTCGCATCTGCGATCCCTCGTAGCCTCTAACCTTTTCACTTTCGCGGACAATGTTTCGCATCTGCGAGTCTGCTTTCGCGGACACCCTCCACATCTGCGGTCTCTAAAGCCCTCATCCTCTTCTGCATCTGCAGATAACCTAGCGCATCTGCACTTTCGCAAATGCGGCTCCCCTTCTGCATCTGCGACCACAGCCTTGCTTACCTTTTCTCTCTTCTGCGATATATCCACCGCTTCTGCGACTTCGCACCTTCAGCTATAATCTCGCAGGTGCAATCACACCAGTACCTGGAACTTCAGCATTTCATCAAAGTGCAAACATGTTCTGCCAATCATCCGATTCACACCCGGGGCTCTCGGGACCCCATCCGAACATAGCAACAAGTCCTAAAAACACGATATGAACTTAGTCGAAGCCTCAAATAATATCAAACAACATTAAAATCACGAACCGCACCCCAATTTAAGCCTAATAAACTAATGAACTTCCAACTTCTAAAACTAATGCCGAATCATACCAAATCAACTCCGAATGACCTCCAATTTTGCACACTAGTCTCAAATGACACAACGGACCTATTCCAACTCTCGGAACCAAAATCCAAATCCAAAATCAATAAAGTCAACTCTCAATCAAACCTATCAACCTTCCAAACCTTCAACTTTCCAACTTTCATCAAAAAGCCTCAAATCAACCTACAGTCCCCCAAATAAATATTCGGACATAAGCCTACGTCCAAAATTACCATACGAAGCTATTGGAACCATCAAAACTCTGTTCCGGAGTCTCTACACAATAGTCAAACTCTGGTCAACTCTTTCAACTTAAGCTTCCAACCTTGGGACTAAGTGTCCCAATTTACACCAACACTTCCCCGGAACCGAACCAACCGCCCTGGCAAGTCACATAACCATAAATGAACATAGAAGAAGCGATAAGTAGAGGAACGGGGATACAATACATGAAACAACCGGGTCGTTACAACAACGCATCGGGACGGTAATCAAACATCTACAACCCTTCGCAGCCTATCCGCAACATCACAAGCCTTCGGTGCATAATGATACATAGTGCTTAACATCACATAGGGAAAAATAGGAAGAATCAAAGTTGCAAGTTTCAAGCTGAAACAAGGTCGCACGATAAGGAAAAAAAGAAGGTAAGTTTCCTAAATTCACGGTAGCCTCTCGAAAATAGGTATGGGCGTCATCATATAGATCCGCAAGACTCTACTAGACATTTGCTCATGACTCGTAGAACATATGAACCTAGTGCTCTGATACCAACTTGTCACGACCCTAAACCCCCAAGTCGTGATAGTACCTCACCCTAACGCTAGGTAAGCCAAACATAGAACAAGGAACTCAACGATAGATTATTAATAACAAGAAATAAAAATGACCAAATTTTATACAACCTCTAAAG
>MCJB01018440.1:204148-232484 GCA_002018475.1 Nicotiana obtusifolia | reverse complement strand
ATTTATCTGATTGTACCCGGAGTATCCGTCGAGGAAGCAGTAAAAGGACTTTCCGGCTAGCCGATCAAGCATTTGATCAATAAAAGGCATAGGGAAGCGATCCTTGCACGTGGCACTATTGAGCTTCCTGTAATCCATGCATACTCGCCATCCAGTTACGGTCCTTGTTGGAATCAGCTCATTCTTTTCATTCTTGACTACGGTCATACCTCCTTTCTTTGGCACACACTGCACTGGACTCACCCACGAGCTATCAGCAATCGGGTAAACAACTCCTGCATCCAGCCATTTTATTATCTCTTTCTTCACCACTTCTTGCATTGATGGATTTAGCCTTCTCTGCTGCTCCACACTTGGTTTTGTTTCGTTTTCAAGTTGAATCTTGTGCACACAGATTCCTGCCGGAATTCCCCGGATGTCCGCGATTGTCCATCCAATTGCCTGTCTGTGTTCTTTCAAAACTTTCAGCAACTACTCTACCTGCACATCATTCAACAACGACGACACAATTACTGGTAAAGTGTTAGTCAAACCAAGAAATTTATACCTCAAATGCGACGGAAGTGGCTTGAGCTCTAATTGGGATGGTTCAATAATGGAAGGCTTTGCTGGAGGTGTGGCTCGATTCTCCAAATCTAAAGACAGTTTTGGTGGAGTATAAGAGTAAGAACCACGACCCTCTAACGCATTCACCGACTCCATGAACCCATCCAAGTCATTTCCATCAAAATTTACCAATATGGCTGCCAGTGCCTCACCGAAACACTGCTCTTCCATTTTCATCTCAACGGCTTCATCAACTTCGTCAACAATACCGATTAGTGAAATGTTCTCATACTCGGTTGGTAGCTTCATCCCTTTGCTGGCTTGAAAAGTGACTTCTTCATTATTTACCCAGAACTTAATTTCATTGCGCTCCGAGTCCATAAGAGCTCGTCCAGTCGCTAAGAAAGGTCTTCCCAGTATAATGGGGATTTCCTTGTCTACAGCACAATCAAGGATCAAAAAATCAGCTGGAATATTAAACTTTCCAACTTTCACAATTACATCATCCACAATACCAACTGGCCTCTTGATAGATCGGTCTGCCATTTGCAACCTCATGCTTGTCGGCCTCGGCATTCCTAACCCAACTTGTTTGTAGATGGGTAGAGGCATTAGATTAATACTAGCTCCATTGTCACACAATGCCTTAGCAAAATCGCGTACTCCAATTGTACACGGAATAGTGAAAGCTCTTGGGTCCTCTTTCTTCTGGATAGGATTTGTGGCTATGATAGAGCTGACCCTGTGAGTCACATTTACCACCTCATTCCTGGTGGTTCTCTTTTTCGTAATCAGATCCTTCAGATATTTGGCAAACCCAAGCATTTCTTGAAAAGCCTCTAAGAAAGGTATATTGACTGATATTTGTTTGAGAATGTCGTAAAACTTCTCAAACTTGCTATCATCAACTCTCCTTGCAAGTCTCTGAGGAAAGGGAGGGGGGGTCTAAGAATTGGCGGAAGGACGGTTGGTGTTTCTTCTGCCTTATCCTTCATCCCTTCCTGAGTCTCATCTGTGTTCATGACGATTTCTGGATTCTCACCTACCTCAGCAACATTATCTCTTTCAATTTCAACCTCTTTCTGAAGCTCTTCAGCATCATCTTTACCCATAATGTCTTACCACTCCTAGTCGTGACAGCCATGATATGAGCAGTTGGGCCACTTCCACTTCCTTTAGGGTTTGCAATCATGTCGCTAGGAAGTGTTCCTTTTTGTTGTGGATATTGCTCACGAGAAAGGTCCCTCATTTGCAATTCCAACTTTTGGATCGCTGCTGTGTGGGAGCCAACCAATTCAGTCATGTTTTTCATGGACGTGTCTGACTTCTCTTGGTTCTGTAATATCCTCTCGAGCATACTCTCCAATTTAGATTCACTTGAGGATCCCTGATTCGGATAGTGCCCTTTCGGAGGAACATAGCGGTTGGAACTTTGATTTGGAAAATGGTTACTGTTGTTCCAATTTCCCTGACTAGGGCCAGTTTGATCATTCCGCCATTGTTGGGGACCTTGCCCTTACGGGTTTGGTCTCCAATGATTTTGTGTTGCTTGACCCTGGTAAGGTTGCCTTTAATAACCTCCATGAGTATTATTGACAAAATTTGCCTCTTCATATTCTTCACTTTGCATTGGTTGCACATTCTCCACTACATTGACTTTCTTCTTCTGAATTTCTGTGAACAACTTTGTCAAGACATTAACATTAGTGGCAAGTTCAGCAATCACTTGGTCTCGTTCTTGGTTTTCTTTGATCAAGTTGTTCATGGATGGAGACCCAATTGTAATGCCACCTGTAGTATCATCAGAATGCCAATCTTGATTATGTGCAGCCATCTTGTCCAAAATCTGAGTGACTCTAGCGAAGGTCTTATCCATGAAAGAACCCGCAGCAGCATTCTTCGCTATCGATTGGTTCATAGGATCCAAACCCATGTAGAACTTTTCCAGCAAAATGGAGTCTGGAAAGCCGTGGTTTGGCGACCTCACCAAATACAATTTGAACCGCTCCCACGCTTCGTGCAGCTGTTCACCCGGTAGTTGTTTGAAGAAAAATATCTTGTCCCAAAGCTCAGATTTCTTGCTTTGTGGAAACCACTTTGACAAGAATGCCCGGACCAGCTCAGGCCATGAACGGATGGAATTCGGAGTAAAGTTTTGAAGCTATTTCCTCGCATCTCCAGTCAACGAGTAATTAAAGCATCTGAGCCTTAATGCATCGTCAGAGACGTTATTTTGCTTGTGCGTCGCACAAACACCCAAAAAGTTCCTGAGGTGCTGCGTCGGATCGTCATCAGTAGAATTTCTGAAGTATCCTTCAGCTTTCAGCATCAAAATCATCCCATGTTCTACTTTGAACGTAGCCACACCTATAGCTGGAGGTACTATAGCATTGGTATCTTCAATATATTCTTCAATGTCGGCAAACGGATTCTCTTCCTGCTCCACATCCACCTCATCTATATGTTCCGCCATATCTTCCTACCTACAACCACCAAAACAAACAACGTGCAATCAAGTGGAATTAGACATATAGTAAAGTATACACTAATCAGAAATTTCAAAACCGTGTTCCCCGGCACGGCGCCAAAATTTGATTCGCTCAAATTACACCTTAACAATAGTGTAAGCGATCGATGTCAATTATAGTAACCCAACGAGGTTGGGGTCGAATCCCACAGGGAATAGGCGTGAAACAATTATCCAATTGATGCAATACTTTAATTAGTCGTAATTCTATCAAGTAGCCAAATAGAATAAATTGGTGTTGAATATATAAAGAAAAGTAAACTAAGAACTGCAGTTTGAGAATAATTTGAACGTAAAAATATGAATTTAAGATACTAAGGTTGTGTCCCCCCTAACGTAGTAGAATGGTCTTGATATTGATATTGAAGTACGTTCTTGATATGCAATCGGTTCTTATTAACTTATTATCCAGTATTTCCCAACACTTGGATAATGTATCCTCTTATGATTCTCCCGAATACAAAAGAGTCAAACTTAAGAAACACACAATCATCCACCAAATTAAAATCTACTTATTCCTAAGTGATTTCGTTAAAAAAGGTTTAAAGCCTTGAATTATTGTTATTTATCTCTACCAAACTCTATCTCACTTTTCCAAGATACGATAGCATAAATTGGCATTCGTTAATGTTTGCAACCACTAACGATTAATTTAAGAACAAGAAATAAATAAATATCAAGCTTCTTTCGAATATGGAATCAATATCAAACTCTCAATAACATTCTACCCAGTTAGGGTTCACAACCTTAGTATTGGAGTTTAGCTATACATATTGAAAACTGAAGAACAAAGAAGAATAATTGACTTCATCTTACAAAAATATAGAATTCTCAGTTTTGATCACCCAAAAACTTCTCTCAATTCGAAAATAATCAAAAGCTGTATTTTTCACTGTGAATTCTGACAAGTCTCCCTTCACACAACCCTAGAAAAGCTATATATAGAAGCCCAAAACTCGAGGCGACCAGCAGTCAAGTTTGACCTAGTTGCACGTATGCGGATCGCATTCCTGTCGCAGAACAGGAATGCGGTTCGCAAATTTTCATGTTCCATCGCAGATCACACCAGTCAGCTTCCCTCTCGTCGCATTCCTACATTGCGGTTCGCATATTGACTTTGCGATCGCAGAATGCGATCGCGATCTTCACTCTATTTTTCACCCAGACTCTGTTCGTGTTTGCGATGGGAATGCGGTTCGCATTTCTGTTTTGCGGTCACATTTGCGACCGCATTCTCAACTTGAAAGTTGGCTTAATGTTCTGTCTGCATCTGCGATCTTCTTGCGAATTCTGCGACTCGCATAGCTGTTTTGCGATCGCAGAATTGAACCTGCTATGCTCCTGACCTCTTTTCTTGCCTTTGACTGGCTTTTTGGACTTCTTCTCATGCTTCTGGATCTCTTCACTCAATACACTGAAATTACACTAAAAATACGTAAGTATCGTGATAATTAACAAGTAGAACAAGTTAAACTCTAAACAAATAGTATCAAAATGTGCCGAAATTACCCAGCACATCAGTAGTGTCGAATGCATGTGAGAAAATATGAATAACATAATATAATAAAGCAGCAAGGAGTAAGGAAGGACTCCTATTTGGGCATGAATGGGTTAGGCCCAGCAAACAGCAAGAACGGACAGTAGTGGGCTTCAGACTCCCAAGCGCGCAGGTACAGATTTGAGCTTGAGTTCTTTTGAGAATTCAGCTTGCCCAGACATGTTCAAAAAGAAAAAGAGAAAGTCATTAGATATCGTTTTCTATACATAAAATCATAGATGAAATATATAGGTAAATGATTTAAACAAAATATAACAAACCGATAGTAATTTGAATTACGAAAGTTTATACTAATGCGGGGTCACCTATGGAGAAGTTCAAGGCCAAGGCTCTCTTTCTATCCCCGGCACTTCAAAGTTCCCAAGGGTCTCAAGGCCCAGGGCAGTGCTTGAGCCAGGGAGTGTGTCACGACCCAAAACTCCCTCCATAGGATGTTGTGATGGC
This sequence comes from Nicotiana obtusifolia, assembly GCA_002018475.1. Classification (NCBI taxonomy): domain Eukaryota; kingdom Viridiplantae; phylum Streptophyta; class Magnoliopsida; order Solanales; family Solanaceae; genus Nicotiana; species Nicotiana obtusifolia. The sequence continues at coordinate 227,409 of MCJB01018440.1, read as the reverse complement.
ACCTAGTTTCTAAGACTAGGTAAGCCAATTAATATAACAATTAAACCAATTAATAACAATTCTAATTTGAAACAGAGCTAAATATGAATACCGATACAAGAGCGAAATGAGCCTACGCGAAAATAATCATAACAACCTCCGAAGACTGATAATACAGAGATAAGAACTATAGTTAAGTACATGGAAAGATCTCAAAGAACGAAATAAAATAATGTTCAAGTGACAATCTCACAGTACAATATAAGGAAAGGACTCCAAGGGGCTGCGACGACCAAGCAGTTCTACCTTGAATCCTTATGATCAACAAGCTAACTTCGCCCGAGTCCGATATCACTAATACCTGGCTCTACACAATAATATGTAGAAGTGTAGCATGAGTACATCAAGGACGGTACCCGGTAAGTATCAAGACTAACTTCGGTGGAGTAGAGACGAGGTACAAGTCAAGACACTCACTAGACAAAATAACCTGTGCAGTATAGAAGTATAAAGCTAATAATGGAAAGCAGCAATCAGTAAATGGCAACAAGAATCAACATATGATATAAACAGTAAGGAATAGGAACACCATGAAAGTACCATTAAAACCAAAGAAGGAACACAATAGCAATAAATAAATCAAGTCGTTCAAACACAAGGTTCACAACGAAATCACTCTGTAATACTTCATCTCTTAGTCACAAGTCACGGATCTCAACCCACCATCATATACTTACAACACCTCGTGCCCACATCTCGAATCACAATCGCACGGACAACTCACGTGTAAATACTCGGTCCGCCCGGTATGATCACAGGCTCACATTCAATATCCGCTTGGCGTGGTCACAGGCTCACAATCACAATCCATCACAATCCGCTCGGCATGGTCAATGGCTCAATAGTAAAATGAAAACGGATAATACAAAGCACATGGGCATGATCAATAAAGGTCAAGTTTCATAGTCTGAGCTAGTATAAGTGGCATGCTACGGTGTATGATTGTGCGAGTGTACTATTGCAGCCCAAGTCAACAAGTAATATGAAAGACATCAAGTAACTCATCGAAGCAACAAAACAAGTCACGCAAGGTGTATGACATACACAAGGAAAAGCACACCGTCACATGAAAATCACCAACACAATGTCCTCAAGCCATCACACATCACCCCTGACATTGCCACCCTTATCTCTCTCGTAACTACCCATATCACTCCGCCCTGATATTATCATTTGCCACCTGTATCTCTAAGATAGCCACCTGTATCACTCCATATAATAGTGAGATGCCACTCTTATGCCCTGCATAACGACATAGGTGAAATGGCACCCTTATACTCCGCATAACAACAACGAAACCACACAATTACTCACTTGTGCTATCATCACAACAACACAACATATCAACTTATATCACAAGTGCCTATAGGCCAAAACCTTTCCAACAATATCAATATTTCCACAACAAATAGCCCAGGGCTCAACCAATGTATATAGAATCTCAAAAACAACCAAATGAATGGAAAATTAACTCGACAAGGAACAACACCCCCTTCAAACATAACTTCAATTAAAATAGATTAATGACTTCTAAGAACCTCAATTCAAATTAATTATTTAAGGATAAACTCAATAGTGAGAGTATTTCTATGAAATGACAAACTTCGGATTATAGTGTATGAATAGGCTAACAATCATAGAGATGGCACGAACAAATACTATGTCCAAATGCATGCGAATAACCCGGCAACAAAAGGATATCATGTAACAACAATTTCAACTAAAAGTAACTCCATAATAAAAGAAATCACATAATGATAAAAGTGATAATAACTTCAAATAAAGCGTATAAGAGCAAAATCGACAAGTAAGGAATGTAACATGCAACGACAACTTCAAATAAAGCATGTGATAGTAGACATGTCGAACAAAAGATATAACATGTGCTAACAATTCCAAATAATTACATGAGAGAAGCCTAAGAATCTAAACTGTTCAGCTTTCCACATATAAGCTCGAGTACGTACTCGTCACCTCGCATACACACCTTTCACATACCACAATTAGCACAAACGACTCAAATCCTAAGGGGTAGTTCCCCCACCCAAGTTAGGCAAGATACTTATTTTAAAAGCCCTCAATCAATACTCTAAAATAGCTTTTCCTTTACAATTCACCTCTGCTCGGCTCAAATCTAACCAAAATCAATTTAATAACATCAAATAATGCAAGAGATATTAATTCCAATAAATAAAGCAATGATCTTTACACAATTTCTCAAAATTCAACCCCAGGTCTGCCCGGTCAAAACCCGGGTCCAAGGGTAGATTCCGACTACCCATAACCCCACGAGTCTATATATGTATTTTGTTTCAAAATCTGAGTCCAATTTGACTCTAAAATCCCAAATTTTAATTTTTCAAAACATGGACAAGGTTTCTTGATATTCCCTTTTGATTCACATAATTTTGATGTTAAATCTCACTTCGAATCATGTCAAGTAGTTGGAAACTGATCAAAATCACTTACCCAATGATTGTAGATGAAAATCCCTCCTCCAAATTGCCTCCTAGCGAGTCTAGGGTTCAAAATATGAAAGAATGAACTAAAATTCCGAAATTCCAGCTCTTAACCCAACTGCAAATGACGCATTTGCGACCAAAAGTTTGCAATTGCGGATGTTCGCATTTGCGGCCAAAAGTTCGCAATTGCTGATTTCTCAATTGCGATCACATGTTCGGAATTGCGACCAAGGTTTGCAATTGCGACAAAAAGTTTGCAATTGCAACAAAAAGTTTGCAATTGCGAAGTACCAGCACCAGCAATCCCAAACATCACCGAAATGATCCGAAACCACCCCGAAACTCATCCAGAACCTCCCGGACACAAACCATATATGAATTTCAATCATAAACCACGCTACGGACCTGCGCGCACACTTAATACACTGAAAAGAGGTCGTCTTGACCCGATATTGACCATGGTCAAACTCCAAATTTCTTAACGTAACTAGTCTCTCAACCAATGATCCAAAATACACCCAAGCACCTCGGGACCCCGTCAATTCATACCAAAAGTCCCAAAACATAACACGAACCTACTAGAGGCTTCAAATCCTGAAACATAACATCAAAACAATGAATCACACCTCAATTCAAGCTTAATGAATTATGAATTTTCAACTTCTACAACTCGCGCCGAATCATATCAAATCAACACGGAATGACGTTAAATTTTCCATGCAAGTCCCAAATGACACACAGAGCTATTCCAACTCCAGGATTCGCAATACGAACCCGATATCATCAAAGTCAACTCCCGATCAAACCTCTCATCCTTCCAAAACATTAACTTGTCAACTTTCGCCAAAATGTATCAAATTAACCTACGGACCTCCAAATCCAAATCCGAACATGCGCCTAAATCCAGAATCACCATAGGAAGCTATTAGAATCATCAAAACACCAAGTCGTCTACACAAATGTCAAACTCCGATCAACTATTACCGCTTAAGCTTCTAAAACAAAATTTATCTTTCCAAATCAATCTTGAATCATCTGAAAACCAAACCCGGCTACACACACAAGTCATAATAAATAATACGAAGCTGCTCGAGACCTTAAGTCACCAAACGGGATGCAAATCCTAAATACGACCGGTTGGGTCATTACATTTCCTCTTATTAAACAAATATTCGTCCTCGAACGTGCCAAGAACCATTCCGAAGTCATCAAATCTCTAAATGTACTCACCATACATATGCTAGCGGGTGATCCCACGTCACCCCAATCCACATAAGCCCGACAACACCATCTCAACTAAATATTATTCCTTCCACCCACACTAATAAACCTTAGACCAAATTTTTCACCATCCGATCATTTCCTAAGGACCCAATTCCAGCATCAACACACAATATCAACCTCCTCCAGCTGCAAAACCCCATGTCTACACCCACAAGGTACAACTACACGACGTTACACATCACGCATATGCCCATAACAACAACTCTGGCCACCACAGTTGCCTATGATCAAATCCAGCACTAGCAATTAACCTCATATCAGCTAGAACCCTATTCCAAGCCTTCACAACACTCACAACGATACAAGAAACATGAAGATCCAGATAATTCACTCAAATCAACAATTCACATCTTACGCCACATGTGCACACACCTCGCAAGCTAAAACCCAATAAGCACAACGCGAATATGACCAAATATGCAAAGAGAATCACACGAGAGAATTATTAAACAAGCCCGACAGTCACAACTCCCTATCAGTGCCATACTATGAATCAATACCACAAGAGAGTAGTAAAATATATGAACTAATCACGAGGATCTCATCCTAATACAACTCCACCGCGGCGCGTAACCTGGTTCAACCATATAAAACCCCATGAAAATGCAAGGATCCAATCCTCAGCTCCGAATCACAAGTAGAATACACATTATACCAATCAAAACCTTCAATGAATTCAATTCCGGAAAACAAAATCACAACACGTATCGAACCCCCCATACCGGTCGAGCATCTAAATCACAAATCATAACCAAACCATCCAGAAAATCACATCAAAACCTACCGTAATGAGTAACGGAAAGTCACTTCTAGTCTCATAGCTCTTAATAGTGAACAAAACCAAATGATAGACATGGGCTACCACTATAGAATCTCCCAAAAGGGGTAAACACATAAGTAGAGTATAAAATCACGAAACTCACCCATATGTGAAGCAAGATAAGAGGGCTCACCCCCATAAGCAGAACCAAATCAAAATAAGAATGATGTTCCTATATAACAATCGAAACTATACTTGTAACGACTCCATCTGGTGCAGCAGCCTCAGCCCTACCATAGAAAGCATATCAACAAGCTAGGCCTCCTCATCTAGGGCACCCTCTACCCACCTGTCTACCACCACTAACTGGGTGTGCAGGTGGAGTAACAACTAGTGTGGAGCCTGCAGCCTGACTGCTTTGATGAAATCCGCCCCTCCCGAGTCTGGGACAATCTCTCATGATGTGCATAGTATCACCACACTCATAACAAACCCTATGCGGGTGTGGCTGCTCGTACTTCTTTCGTGCTGGGTAATTGGAATAACAGTTATGGGAACCCCGTGCTGGTGGTGCACTAAAAGATGACTATCCCAAATGAGTACCCTGACTAACTTGAGCACCACGAGTAGTCTAAAGTGTAGACTGTACTGGCCGACTGCCCTAGCCTCTACCACGATGGGTCATAGCTGAAAATAGAATCCGCTGAACCCTCCAGAACCTCGAGACCTCTTGGTCTCCTTATCCTCCCTCTCGTCACCCTGAATATGCTCTAACATCCTAGCAATCTCCACCACCTGTTGAAATGGAGTATCATTCTGCAACTCCTAAGCCATGCATAATCTAAGATCATAATAGAACCCCTCAATGAATTTGCGGACTTGCTCTCTGACTGTAAGAACAAAGGTAGGTGCATGACGGGATAACTCACTGAACCTGATTGCATACTCTAACACTGTTATGGTGCCCTGACACAGCTGCTCAAACTCTATACGCAGCGCATCCCGGAGTGTTTGGGGCACAAATTACTTCAAAAACATCTCTAAAAACTGAGCTTAAGGCTGGTGCTGCATCATCTTGTCTACCCTCCTCATAAACCTGCCACCACTGATACGCTTCTCCCGACAGCTGAAATGTAGTAAAAACAACTCCACGCTCCTCTACAATACTCATGGTTCGGAGAATGCGGTGACACTTCTCTAGAAATTCCTATGCATCCTCGAAGCTGTGCCACTAAAAGTAGGTGGACTATACCTCTTGAACCTGTCTAGCCTCTTTTTCTCCTCCTATGATGACCCTGGCCTGACCTCAGGCTGAACCGGAATAACAGGTTGTACCGGCATAACACTTGAAACCTGACCAATGTGAGCCTGCTACTCTAGAGTACGGGCGGTGGGAGTCAGAGCTCCTCTCCCATTCTGCGAAGTAGCTAGTGCAACGGAGATCAATCCTACCTGAGCCAATGTACCAAACATGCTCAGGGACTGTGCTAAAGTCGCCTGAAGTTTGGGGTACCAACAGGCGCCTCCGGTGCCTGTCCCCCATTCGGAGCTACTGGCGGCTCCTAAATTACTGCTCTAGCAGATGCTCTAGCTGTGGCAAGTGCCCCTCCTCTACCTCTACCTCAGCCCCGACCTCTCGTGGCTCTAGCAGGGAGCGCGGGTGTCTGCTCATCTGATCCGGTAGCGGGTGTCCTCACCATCTGTGAGAGAATAGAGATACAAAGGCTCAAACTTCAAAATCAACAAATTCGCATGACAGGAAGGAAAGAATTAGAGTTTTCTAATAGTTCTGTAACCTCTCGAAGATAAATACAGACGTCTCTGTACCGATCCGCAAGATTCTACTAAACTTGCTCGTGACTCATAGAACCTATGAACCTAGAGCTCTAATACCAACTTGTCACGATCCCAAACTCCCTCCAAAGGATGTCGTGATGGCACCTTGTCTCTAAGACTTGGTAAGCCGATTACAATAACTATTAATCCAATTATTAACAATACTAATTTGAAACAAAGTTAAATATGAATACCGATCCAAGAGTGAAATGAGCCTACGCGGAAATAATCATAACAACCTCCCAAGACTGGTAATACAGAGTCACGAACTCTAGTTAAGTACATGGAAAGATCTCAAAGATTGAAATACAATACTGTTCAAGTGACAATCTGACAGTACAATATAAGGAAAGGAGTCCAAGGGACTGCAACGACCAAGCAGCTCTACCTTGAATCCGTGCGATCAACAAGCTAACTTTGCCCCAGTCCAATATCTCCAATACCTGGCTCTACACAAAAATGCGCAGAAGTGTAATATGAGTAAACCACGGTCGGTACCCAGTAAGTATCAAGACTAACCTCGGTGGAGTAGAGACAAGGTACAAGTCAAGACACTCACTAGACAAAATTACCGATGCAGTATAGAAGTATAAAGTAATAACGAAAAGCAAGAATTAGTAAATGGCAACAAGAATCAACATTTGATATAAACAGTAAGGTAATAGGAACATCATGAAAGTACCATTGAAACCAAATGAGGAACACAATGACCACCAATAAATCAATCCATTCTAACATAAGAGGATCACAACGAAATCACTCTGTATAATTCATCTCTTAGTCACAAGTCTGGGATCTCAACATACCATCATATACACACAGCACCTCATGCCCGCATCTCGAATCAGAATCGCATGGACAACTCACGTGCCAATATCTCAACCCGCCCGACATGATCACAGGCTCACATTCACAATCCGCCCAGTGTGGTCACAGGCTCACAATCGCAATCCGCTCGGCATGGTCACAGGCTCACAATCCGTTTAGCATAGTCACATGCTCACAATCACAATCTGCCCGGCAAGGTCACAGGCTCAATAACAACATGAAAACGGATAATACAAGAACACATGGGCATGATCAATAAAGGTCAACTTTCATACTCCTAAGCTAGTATAAGTGGCATACTACGGTGTAAGCTTGTGCGAGTGTACTACTGCAGCCCGAGTCAATAAGTGATATCAAGGACATCGAGTAGCTCATCGAAGCAACAAAACAAGTCAAGCAAGGTGTATGACATACACAAAGAAAAGCACACCATCGCACGAAAACCACCAACACAATGTCCCCAAGCCATCACAAATCACCCATGATATTTCCACCATTATCTCTCTGATTGCCACCCATATCACTCTGCCCTCACATTATCATTAGCCTCTATTATCTCTCTGACAGCCACCCCTATCACACCGTATAATAGCCACCATTATCGCTCCACCCGGACAGTAACACGATAGCCACCCGTATCACTCCGTACATTCAACAATAGTGAGATGCCACCCTTATGCCTCACATAACATCAACGGTGAAATGCCACCTTATACTCAGCATAACAACACCTCTTCAAACACACTTCAATTAAAATAGATTAATGACTTCCGATAACCTCAATTCCAATTAATTGTTTAAGGATAAACTGAATAGTGAAAGTATTTCTATGAAATGGCAAACTTCGGATTATAGTGTATGAATAGGCTAACAACGAAAGAGATGGCACGAACTAGTACTACGTCTAAAGGCATGCGATTAACCTAGAAACAAAAGGATATCAAGTAACAACAATTTCAACTAAGAGTAACTCCACAATAAAATAAATCACATAATGATAAAAGTGATAATAACTTCAAATAAAGCATGTAAGAGCAAATTCGACAAGTAAGGAATGTGATATGTAACGACAACTTCAAATAAAGCATGTGATAGTAGACATGACGAATAAAAGATATAACATGTGCTAACAATTCCAAATAAGTACATGAGAGAAGCCTGAGAGTCTAAATTGGTCAATTTCCACATATAAGCCCGAGTACGTACTCGTCACCTCGCGGACAAGGCTTTCACATAACGCAATTAGCACAAACGACTCAAACCCTAAGGGGTAGTTCCCCCACCCAAAGTTAGGCAAGATACTTACCTTAAAAGCCCTCAATCAATACAATAAAATAGCTTTTACTTTGCAATTCACCTCTGCTCAGCTCAAATCTAACCACAATCGACTTAATAACATCAAATAATACAAGAGATAGTAATTCCAATAAATAAAGCAATGATCTTTACACAATTTCTCAAAAGTCAACCCTGAGCTCACCTGGTCAAAACTCGGGTCCAAGGGTAGATTCCGACTACCCATAACTGCACGAGTCTATATTTGTATTTTGTTTCAAAATCCAATTCCAATTCAACTCTAAATTCACACATTTATATTTTTCAAAATATAGACAAAGTTTCTCAAAATTCTCCTTTGATTCTCAAAGCTTTGATGTTAAATCTCATTTATAATCATGTAAAATAGTTGCAAATTGATCAAAATCACTTACCCAATGATTGTAGATAAAAATCCCCTCTCCAAATTGCCTCCTACCGAATCTAGGATTCAAAATATGAAAGAACGAGCTAAAATCCCAATTTTTCAACTCTTAACCCAGCTGCAGATGCCGCATTTGCAACCAAAAGTTTGCAATTGTCGATGTTCGCATTTGCAACCAAAAGTTCGCAATTGTGGACTTTGCAATTGGCAACCACATGTTCACAATTACGACTAATGTTCGCAACTGCGACCAAAAGTTCGCAATTGCGAAGTACCAGCACCAGCAATCCCAAACATCACCAAAATGATATGAAACCACCCCGATACTAATCCAGAACCTCCCGAACATAAAACATATATGAATTTCAATCATAAACCACGCTACGGACCTGCGCGCACACTTAAAACACGGAAAAGAGGTCGTCTTGACCTGATATTGACCATGGTCAAACTCAAAATATCTTAACTTAACTAGTCTCTCAACCAATGATCCAAAATATACCCAAGCCCCTCGGGACCCCGTCCATTCATACCAAAAGTCACAAAACATAACTCGAACCTACTCAAGGCCTCAAATCCCGAAAAATAATATCAAAACCACGAATCGCACCTCAACTCAAGCTTAATGAACTAAGAATTTTCAACTTCTACAACTCACGTTGAATCGTATCAAATCAACCCGGAATGATGTCACATTTTGCATGCAAGTCCCAAATGACACAACGGAGCTATTGCAACTCACGGAATCACAATCCGAATCCGATATCAATAAAGTCAACTCCCGGTCAAACCTCTCAACCTTCCAAACCTTCAACTTTTCAACTTTTGCCAAAATGTATCAAATTAACCTACGGACCTCCAAATCCAAATTCGGACATGCACCTAAGTCCAAAAACACCATACAAAGCTATTGGAATCATCAAAATACCATTCCAGAGTCATTTACACAAAAGTCAAACTCTGGTCAACTCTTACCGCTTAAACTTCTAAAACAAGAATCAACTTTCCAATTCAATCCTAAATCATACGAAAACCAAACCCAGCCACACACGTAAGTCATAATACATAATACGAAGTTGCTCAAGACCTTAAGCCACTGAATAGGGCGCAAATCCTCAAAACGACCGAGGAGTCGTAACAAAGAGAAGCCTAAACAAGAGCTAAACTCTACTCACAAATATCCCTAACCACTCACGCCCATTCTTCCCCACAGGTTTAAGTGGCAACAGGCACTTTCAATATGAATCCCAACACCACAGTGATTCCATGCCACAGAAGCACGTATATAAAGTACCACAAGACAACCGATTCATATTGTTATAACCATATTTCAAAGCTAAATGGATAATTCACTATGAGTAACATGCTAAGCAGGTTCAAATAAAACAGCTCCAAACACACATAGAGGTAGGAATATTATCACATTACTATGAAAGAATTAAAACATCTTAGATTATATATCTTAAGAATAGGAAAAGCATATATCCCCAGTGTACAACAATTATGAATACAAACACATATGCCCTAACAACCTTCAATTAGACCAATCGAAGATTGTTTTTTGCTTAGGTCTTGCTTACCATAGGTTAACAACTTCATTTGAATCTCCTAAAAAGTCTTCACAAATATATAGACCAACAGCTTCGATTAACTTCTATGGGGTATTAGGAGAGGGCAGATTGACAACCACAGTTAATACTCCAGAGGATTGTTAACATCACTACAGGATAATCACTATAGCAAATGTTCTCTAAAGAGAGCAAATACAAATACAAGTCAGCAACTTCAAATAGAGATACAGATCAATAATCTTAATTAAGAGGCACAAGCTGATGACTTCTATTAGAACATTCAGAAAGTATTAACAGAGGTTCAAAGCAGAAACCATAATTAGAGCTTTCACTGGCACTATTAGAGATGCCAAACTATAATCAGGACTTCTAAGAGTACTAACAGGGTCACAAATTCACAACTTCACTTAGGACTTTTAAGAGTACTAATATATTCCTAAGCTATCAGTCTTGATTAATTTTAAGATCAGTGACATAATCACTTCTTACTGAGAGTTTTAGCTTCACACTAATCCTATTGAAAACAAAGCATGTTGTTATATCCAAGTAGTAGCCACAAGATATTCCTTTATAGTTCACAGGGTAGGTTTGATCCATTTAAGAGAATTTAGTGAGGTTTCAAGGACAATGCAGTCATATGTGTGGTCATAAAGGACAAACGGAGGCATTGAAGATAAAAAATGAGTGCAGGATCGCAAGAACATACACAAAGGACACTTAGCAGAGGTCATATTATTCAAGTATTACTAACAGTATCATCTTAGAGCTCGAAGAAAGGATAAGGGTATCATTACATTGGGAAAACATGTTAAGCATGACTGGGATAGGGTCTCAGGTATAATGGGACATAGAAATAGGATTTTAGCTAAGAAAATGTGTCAATACATCTCATCCTTACTTCATGGCTTGAACTAAGTATAAGGTAATTTTAGAACATACACAAAAGTGATGCAAAGATCCAACTAGCTTAGAGTTACATAAACAGTCATGAGTTTAATCAAGTGATTAACATGATCGTATAGGCATATTAAAGAGATAAGAACAGGTTCAAAGGTCATGATCTGGTATTTCTAAACTAAGGTAGGAAACTGGTTCTCATTAAAATGATTCATACTTTGTTTAAATTTGGACCATTAAGTGAACCACAAAGTAACATTCGAAGCAGATTAACATAACAGTCAGAATAGAGCTGATAGAATCATTAAAGAGGTATGAAACAAGGTATTAGGAATGTTGAGAATTTCTTTAGTCACTTTCAAAGCTAACAGGAGACACGAGTCATCGGATGCATATAAAATTCAACATATAATTCTATTTTCAGCAACTTAAGAAAGTTCATGATAGCAAAATCTATTTAACATTCATACACATACAAAATAGTTAAAAACATCAACACATTACTTGATAACATCATTCAGCAAAGGTAGTAAAACAGTTCAGATTCAGGAATTTGAACTTGAAAAAGAAGAATAAGGTCAAGGTTTTACTGACCTTTTTGGGGGCAGCAAACCAAACAAACAACAACAACAACAACGAACCCAGTGTAATCCAAAAAATGAGGTCTGGGGAGGGTACTGTGTACGCAGACCTTACCCCTACATTATAAAGATAGAGAGGCTATTTTTTATAGACCCTCGGCTTAAGGAACAGTGGAGATAAGGCAAAAGTAGCAAACAATAGTAACAACAATATACTAAGATAACTGGCACGAATGACATAGCATGTAATAGTAGAGAATCATGATAAAACAACACAAAAATAGTCCTAGTACTACTGGTAAGCCTAGAAAGAACACACTACTATCTGTCAACCTACAACCCTAATGCTCGACCTCCGCATCTTTCTATCGCGGGTTATATCCTTGGTAAGCTGGAGCAAAGACATGTCCTGCCTAACTACCTCTCCCCAATACTTCTTAGGCCTTCCCCTTCCCTTTCTCAGACCCACAATGGAAAACCTCTCACACCTCCTAACTGGAGCATCTATGTCTCTACTCTTCACATGCCCGAACAATTTCAGCCTCGACTCCTGCAACTTGTCCTCCACAAGTGCTACTCCTACCTTGTCACTAATAACTTCATCCCTGATTCTGCCATTTTTGGAATGACCACACATCCATCTCAACATCCTCATTTTAGCTAATTTTATCTTCTGGACATGGGACTTCCTTACAGGCTAGCACTCAGCCCCATACAACATACCCGGTCTAAAGACCACTCTATAGAACTTGCCCTTAAGTCCGGGTGGCACACTCTTATCACACAAAACCCCCAAGGCGAGTCTCCACCTCATCCACCCTGCTCCAATATGATGGGTAACATCCTCATCGATCTCCCTATTGCCTTGAATAATCGACCCAAGATATTTGAAACTTTTTATCTTGGAGACGACTTGAATACCAATCTGCACTTCCACTCCTTCATGCATCCCATCACTGAACTTGAACTCCAAGTACTCAGCTTTCGACCTACTCAACTTCCACTCCAGCATCTGTCTCCAAACTTCTAACCTAGCGTTAACTTCGTCACGCGTCTCATCAATTAGGACTATGTCATCAGCGAATAGCATACGCCATTACACCTCCCCTTGTATGTGTCGCGTCAGCACCTCTAACACTAAGGCAAACAGGGGGCCAAACGAGTGTTAAAATTAGCCTTTTTTGGAAACCAAGAGCTCAACCTCTCAATCTTTATCATACTCAGCGTCGGAAAGAAAGGAAAAGTAGAAATTGATCAAGAACATAGACTTTTCATCGAGATTTCACAAACAACTATTAAAATTCTCAGATGCTATGTGTAGTTGGTAGGTATATCTTCTTGTGTTTGGTGAGAGCATTGAAGACCCTATTTATAGTGGCTATCGAGCCATTAGGATTTTAGCAGATTCAAATAGATAGTGGAAGATGATGAATGACGGATGATGATAGCAAGAAGGGGGAAATCATACTGAAAACATGGGGAATAATGATGAAGAAGGTTACCTAAGAGGAGGAATTGACCAACAAGGAACCATGGGACAAATCCTAAAACTAGAGGTCATTGCGTTTGACCTCTGGGTATAGAATTCCATGATGAATCTCTGAAGAAGCTCCATGCATGACCCGTTGATGGAGCATAAGAGGATTTGAAAGATTTGAAGTTGCATCCTTAAGCTAGGGTTCAAGAATTTATGCGTTTTGAAATTATGTGATGAAACACGGAAGGTACCGGCGAGGTTCACGGCTAGGGAAGACAAAAGGCATGATTTGGGTTAGATTCGTGACCTTGCACGAATTTGTGCAAGGTTTTGAAGATTGACGTAGTAGCACGCTAGAGAGAACAGAGGAGAAACGAGAAAGAAAAGGCATCCGGTCTCCGATGAAATGATTTAGGGTTAGGGGTCCCCTTAGGGTTAAAAATGTGAGATTAGATTCAGGCCGTTTGATCATTTGATCAACGGCCCTAATTTTTAGGGAGATAAAGATTTTATAAAATGCTAAAAATGCTAAAATCAGTGACCGTTGGATCTCTCTGATCAGACGATTGAGATTAAATCATAAAAAGATTAAAGCATCTAGTGAACCCATCTTCGCATTTGCGAAGGGCTTCCCAGGCCTGTCAACACCGTAGTTGCGAGATTTTCTTCACAAATGCGTGGGTTCGCGATCATATTGCAATTGAAATAACTACAGTTGAACATAAGGGCTGAATGTCGGGATCTTATCTCTCATTCTAACACTTTTTGAACCCCAGACTCGGTAGGATGCTATTTGGAGAGGGAATTTTCAACTACAAACCTTGGGTAAGTGATTCTAATCTATTTCTAATCATATTCATCAACATATCTTAGATTTTAACATCAAAATTATGTGAATCAAAGTGAAAATTTGTGAAACTTTGTTATGTTTTGAAAAATAAGAAATTGAGTTTTGAGAGTCAATTTACACATAGAATTTGAAACTAATCATATACATGAACTCGTGGGATCATGGGTAGACGGAATCTACCATTGGACCCGGGTTATGACCGGGTGGGCCCCGGGTTGACTTTTGGTTGACTTTTTGGGAAAAGTGTAAAGACCATATGTGAGACCCCATGTTAAGTTTTGGAGCCAAGCAAGTTGCAAAATAAAGGTCGGCGAAAGTTATCATAAATTTCTCTAATAAATTTTCTAAACTTTAGGTCAAATGTATCAGACCATTTCTTCCAATATATAGAGATTTATGGGACCCACGACCTACTGAATCGAAGGTCTACACGTCTAGTTTGAAACCAAAAAACCTCACATCAAACCGACATCGGAGTAAACTTTATGATCATTTTACTGCAGACTATCCGGGCTGAAACTGGGTCGCGAACCGGGTCGGGTCAAGCAAGTAATATAAGTCGGCAAGTTCGACTTTTTAGACCTAAAAACAGTTCACTTTCGTTCTAAAACAGTAAGCAAGCTTAAGAGAATGGTCCATGATGTCCTTGAGTGATTAAGGTGCGTTTTTAACGATTTCTACCGTTAAAATTTGCCCCCGTGCCTAGAAACGTAATCTCTACGCTTTGCAATCGTTTCCCCCTTCTATTAGCCATGTTTGGAGCTATTCTTAGAAGATAGGAATTTGATATCCTTGCTGGTTTTTCAGGTTTTATGCTTGGTTTTGCAAGGTAATCATCTTGGAACTCTTTTATGATCGTTTTTACAAAGTTCTACGGACGTTTCGTCGAGTTAGGGTTATATGGCAAAGTTGCCGATTTAAACTCAATTATGAACTGTTTATAGGTGCGTATAAGCTGTATATATATAGTGTTTGTGAAGTTTAGGACGTAAGGAACAACTTCTGCGAAGGAACTACAAGCATTTGGACGTTCGTTGGAAAGGTATGTTAAGGCTAAGCTCCGTCCTTCTTTTTAGCACGAATTCTGGGAAATTCCTAAGACATCAAATGTGGTATTTTACTATTTTATTGTTAGAAAGACCTTCTGTGAAAGGCATTGGGATTGTAGCTGGAGTATTTTCATGATGCTATTAGGTTGATATTCCACTCATTCGGTTAAATAGGGTATTCGACATCTATATATGTCATTTTGTCGGCTTTCTTTACTATATGTCTAGATATATGAATTCTTATTCATCTTTGGGTTGTGTGACTAACTAAAAAAAGATCTAAAAGTCGAGTTAAGTTTTCAAGCTTATTCAAAAGAAAAGAAAGCATACAAGGTTCCATGAAACAATTGTATGTGATACGAATGTGATTATGAGATCATGAGAATAAGAGTACCTATGAGCCAAGATTGACTAAGTTCTTGTTATGGCCTACTATGTGCATACAAAGTTCATATCATACATAGCATATTATGCATGGACTCCGAGCTATAATCGGAGGTAAGGGGCCTATTTGCCCGAAAAACTATATATATTATACAGATGGCCACATGTTGGCAATATGATACCGGTCAGCTACCGGAAGAGACCGCCATTGCTAGCATTTGGTTGGGTATGTCATGCATTTGCATTAATATATATGTATTCACGACATACGATTACACGAACATACCATGCATATTTGATTACTATGAAGTAGGATGTCGGCCATGGAGGCTATCAGAGTTTCAGTGTCAAGTGGTATCCCTATTACTTCATTTACATCAGCTATGTATGACTCTACTGCCTGCCTTACATACCAGTACATTTTTATTCGTACTGATGTCCCGTTGCCTGGGGACACTGCATTTTTGTTTCGTGCATGCAGGTCTAGATAGGGACTCTGATCGACCCCTCCGCTAGGAGTTCGAGGTTCAGCTGTGAGTTGGTAACCTCCACCTCTTCCTGGAGCTTACATAGAGTGGTTACTTTTGTTATACAGTTTGGGTATAGTCGGGGCCTTGTCTCGACAGTGCTTGTGACACTCTTAGAGGCTATTGTGGACACAGTATTCTGGGTTTCTTTTTGTAGCTTTCAGTTTCCAGCCCGTAGGCTTGGCATGTATATATATGTGTGTAGGCATGTATGTCTCCAATCTCGGCCTCGTCGGCCAGCTAGTACTTTATTATTTTGGCTCGCCTACCTTTGTTATATGGCTTATTGTTATGCAGGTCATGACCTTAGTGGTCCAGGCTTAGTATTTCAGATGTTGTTCTGCCCGATCTGTTGGGCCCTCAGTTTAGTTAGCTAGTATGTTTAGTGGCTAACTCGATTGAATATAGTATCGAGTACCAGTCGCGCCTCCCCTAGTTTGGGGCGTGACACCATAGCTTTTTCTATTGATTGATTTCCCTATCACAGTTTGATGATATTAAGTCAATTTTTGTTAGGTTTGAGCCGTATGGAGGCGAATTTTAAAGAAAAAGCTATTTCCGAGTGTTGAATTAATATAGTTGAGGTAAGTGTCTTGCCTAACATTGTGGAGGGAACTACCCCTTAGGATTGGTATTGATTGATTTATTTGTATTATGTGAAAGCCATGTAGGCAAGGTAACAAGTGGGTACACGGGTTATACATGGTATTTGATCGATTTAGGCTACTTAGACTCTTTTCATGCTTTAATTTAATTGTCATATTATGTTCTAAATTCTCATAGTCAATCTATTCTTACTTGTGATAATCTATCCCTACATGTCTTAAATGATTTTGTTAACACTTGTTCTATATTCTAAGTGATGAATTTCTCTCATGCTTTAGTTGAACTTGTTGCCTCTATTATTATTACACATTATCTCTTTCATTGTTGATTATCATTGTCTGAAGTTATTGTCCGTATTATCTCTTTCATTATTGATTATTATACTTGAAGTTATTGTTCATGCAATATGTTTCCTTGTTGATTTCCATTATTTGAAGTTATTGTTACACATTATCTATTCCATTGTGAGTTATTCTTATTTAATGTTGTGGTTATAAATTATCTCTCTTGTTGAGTTATTGGTGTTGAATTTGTGAAGGCTATTAACACCTTGAGGCTAAACTGTTGATGTTGAAACATCTTCCTTGTTGGGCATTTTACTTTCATTATTTTTGTCAATATTCTTGTACACGTTATGGTGGAGCCACATGCTATTGTTGTGGAAACATTGATATTGTTGATTGTTAGCAAGTTGTGATATATGGACACTTGTGGTGCGAGTTATTATTACGATGTGTTATTGACAAGCAAGCGTTGGTATAAGGCTCGGGGTTAATGTGCATACGGCGGTATAGGGTGGGACTTATGTGCGTGTTGCTTGTAGGGGAGCTACGTAATGTCACGTGGCGTAATAAGGTGGGCTAAAGTGCGTGTAGCTATTTCAGAAAAACTGTTTCCAAAACCTATTTCAAATGTAAGGCTCACGTGGCGGTATAAGGAAAGATTGCGATTCTAATTGTGAATATTGAATACTAGGCGGTACCTCGGTTGTGATTCATGATACATATACGTAAGGCGTACATCAGTGGTGATTCATATTGTACACGAAGCGATACTTCGTTGTGATTCTTGTTGTTTTCTTCTTCCTTGTTTTTGTCATTTATTTTTCGAATATGATCATTGTGGTTAGATTTAACTAATTTCTTTATATTATTTCCGTGCTTACAGTTCCGGTATTAATTCATGTTGTTAACTGTTTCGTATCAGTTATTTCTCCACTTTCCTTTATTTATCTGTATTATGCTTTCATACTATCTATTTATATTCTAGCAGGTGTCTTGACCCGGTCTCGTTACTACTCTACTGAGGATAGGCTTGATACTTACTAGGTACCATTGTGGTGTACTCATACTACGCTTCTCCACATTTTTTGTGCAGATCCAGGTATGTCTGCCCAGCTTTGAGTTGTGTTGCTATGTTTGGGAGACTTTAAGGTATACCATCTCCACGTCTGCAGGCCTCAGAGTCACCTTCTTTTATTCGTATTTCCTATTGTATTTTCTATCAGACGGTGATGTAGTAGATATTCTAGTTTTACTCTATACAACTTATAACTCAATTCCACTGGTTTTGGGGAGTGTACTATTGTTGATTCCTTTATTCGCAAGTTTATATCAGTTACAAAGTGCCATCACGACATCCTACGGGGGAAATTGGGGTCGTGACAATCAAAAGTCCTGTTTTAGTTCAAAAATATATCGAAATGCGTCCGACACTCATATGCGGTCTCAAAACCATACATCCCCACAAGTTAAAAAACGTCATAGAAACTTGATCATGCGATCAAAACACAAGAATAACATCTAGAACTATGAATCGAACATCAAAACGCAAGAATTTCAAAGAAAAGTTCAAGAACTTCTAGAATTACAACCAAACGTCCGAATATGATCAAACCAACTCCGATTCGCTCCAAATTTTGCAAACAATATTTAGATAGCATAGTGGACCTATTCCAAGTCCAAAAACCAAACTCCTAACCCAATAGCCAAAATTCAACCTAGGGTCAAACTTGAGAGATCTTCTAAACCTCAAATTGCAAACTTTCGGCAAAAAAAACACAATTCAAGAGGTATCAGGACAATAAGGAAGGCAATAACTTCATCTAAAGCATATACGAGCAAAATAACAAGAGGTAGAACAAGTATTAACAATGTCAAGTAAAGCATGTAAGGGTAGATTAACACATATAAGAGTATATTAACAATGAGGTATATGACATGTTATGATAATTCAATTAAAGGTATGGAAAGAGTCTAAATAACCTAAACTGGTCAAAAACCACATATAGCCCGTGTACCTACTCGTCACATTGCGTACACGGCTTCCATATAACATAAATAGTACAAACAACCCAAATCCTAAGGGTAGTTCCCTCACACAAAGATAGAAAAGATACTTACCCCAACTAGGCCAACTCAACCCTTGAAAATAGCTTTACCCCTAAGGTTTGCCTCTACGTGGCTCAAATCTAACCAAAAGTGACTTAATATCATCAAGAAATGCAACGGAAAACAATTACAATAGATAAAGCTTTGATCTTTGCAAAATTCCCATAAAGTCAACAAAAGTCAACCCCTGGCCTGCCCTGTCAAAACTTGGGTCTAAGGGTAGATTTTAACTACCCATAACGCCAGGAGTCCATATATGTGATTAGTTTTCAATCCGAGTCGTAATCGACTCTCAAAACTCAAATTCTCATTTTTCAAAACTTAGGCAAAATTTCTCTAATTTTAACTTCGATTCACATAAATTTGATGTTAAATCTAAGATATAATCATGAAATATAGCTGAAAATTGATTAGAATCACTTAACCAATGTTTGTAGATGAAATCCCCTCTCCCAATCGCCTCTTATGGAGTCTAGGATTCTAAAATGTGAGAAATGAGACAAAATCTCGACTTTCCAGCCCATATTTCCCACTAAAGATGTTGTATTTGCAACAATGCAAACCCTTGAAATTGCGAATCAGGGATCGCATTTGCGAACCCTGACAGCCTCAACAGAAGTCACAATTGCGAAGCTGGCTACCATCGCAAAAGCGACCAAGTGTTTGCCAATGCGACCTAAGCCCAGACTTGCTGACTTCGCAAATGCGAAGGGGGAAGTCGCAATTGTGACATATGATCACCTCCTGTCGCCTTTGCAATTGCGAGGCTGGTGCTCGCAATTGCGACAACAGGGCACCAGCACACCCGCAATTTTATTTTCAGTTCAAATCATTCTGCGACACGTCTGAAACTCATCCGAGCCCTCGGGACTCCAAATCAAACATCCACACAAGTCTGCAAACATCATATGAACTCGTTCTCTGGATCAAAACAAAAAAAATAACATCTAGAACTACGAATCAAATACCAAAACGCATGAATTTCAAAGTAAAGTTCAAGAGCCTCTAGAATTGCAACCAAGCGTCACAATCCTAACAAATCACCTTCAAATGACACCACATTTTGCGTACAAGTTCTAAATAGAATAACAGACCTATTCTAAGACCCAAATTCTAAATTCGAACCCGACAGCAAAATTTTCTGAATATTGCTTTATTTGAACACTATATAGACCCCCTTCCACGTTCCCCTTCAAGGACGGAACAACTATTGCTACGACTACAGCTACTACTGTTATCTTCTCACTCTAACACTTCCTATACTATTTTGCACTCTTGATCATGGTCGGCTGAAAGCCAAGGCCTCAGAAATCCTCTCCATCGACCTTTCTAGTGCGAGCACTGCTCGGGGCTCATTTGAAGCTCCTGTAAACTTTGACGCACTAGGATTTGGGTCTTTTGGTTGTTCTCTTTGCTGCTGATATTCAAGCTATTACTAGCACTTAGTCTTATCTTCTATTTATTTTGTTGAATCCACAAACTGGTGAGTATCGTGACTCTTACAATATTATCTTCTTTGTTTGTGTTCAGTGTTCTACATATCCATGTTATTTGATTTTTTGTGAAGCAATATGACTTCAATATTGTGTTATTGGTAACTCTTGTTTTGAAGCTATTTTGCAGTTCTGAATCTCCTAGCGGCACAACCTACCAAGATTTTGAACTTCAATGTATGCTCAGTATGTTCAGCTTGAATGATTTTGTATGTCTTTAAGTTTGCTCTACTGTTCTGATCACTTATTGTTTATTGTGACTTTTTTCTCATGACTTGTCTTGGATCTCGCACTGAAATTCTTAGGGAATCATCTCCTACCCAGGCTTGCTTTAATGAACTTCACCTGATAATTCCTTTATGTGGACCCTACTGTTATCTACTTACATGAACCCTATCGTTGTTGCAGTATTTTTAACAAAACCTATTGCTTTGTTATTGAGAACTTTAATGTGGTGTTGGTCAATCCTACTTTCTTTGGTATTGCGTATGCTTCTAGTTGAATCCTAATACTTTTAATTCCTATGATCATGTATAGTCAACTGGCTTATGTTTTGAGTTTGCCTGTTCTATTTAACCTTAAGTCAGTATGTCTTCCTATCATGATACCTTTGAATCTGGGGATCTTTGTGCTATACTCGACATGATTAGGCTTCTTATTGATAGCTTGCTTGCCTATTTGTTATGTGTAATTCTCATTTCCTGACTATTACGCAGTTTGACCTTCATAACATAGACTCTTAGGTTCAAAAATCCATTTAGGCTAATTATGGATCATGCTTTGTTCTGAACTCACTTAGCATGAGCATCCTGTATGTGTTTGGTATGCTACCATGTTAACTCTAAGTGACATGTCTCCTCAACTCTCTTAATGTCATATTTAGCATGCCATCACCTGCTTAAGGATTTAACCTATGTTGTTAGTTTGCCATATCAAACTTACCATGTTGAAACTAAGCCCTACTGATTCTCCTAGTTTTCATGTTCTTTTGTGTAATCCATCCTGTCACTCTTGTTTTTAAAATGCAAATAAGATTTCCTATAAATCATGTCATCTAGTCTCTATGGGAGTTGCTGTTAGTAGGTTCCGGAATCATTTAAGTGATTGTTATGTGTGGTTCGTCAGTTTATGTAGTTAATCTGCAATTGCGAGGTAAGTAGAACTTGCATCTGGGCTTGATATGAGTCCAAGTGTGGGCCTGAGCTGCACAATCGATACACTCCCATGTCTGAGTTGAGTTTTGGTTTGGGTCTGCTACTTGTGTGAGGAATGAGCCTGTTGAAGGCCCAGGCAGTGCTAGGTTATCGCTTCTTGGGTCTGCTCTATTTGTTGGGCCTGTAGTCATTTTGATTCTGTAAAATTTAAGTTTGTTTTTCTTTATCTTTAGGATTGTAATAATTTGTAAACAAATGATGGGGAGGATTAGTGAAAAGGGGTTAGGATATCCTAGTTCTTGCATGAACGGGTTGAAAATCTGTCCATAGGATTTAATTGTCTTGTTTGTTGTTTGTTTGACGTGCTACACATAGAAATCATGCCTATAGAAAATCACACGCCTCACTTAACTTGTCTAATAACCGTACGCTATTCAAAGCATGTTGGTTTGAGTAAATGTTGTACCTGTTTCCATGCCTACTTCTATGCGCCATTAGACAGCATGTCTATAGGAATCGAATTTCAATAACTACCTGCTTAGTTGTGTAATTGCAATCTCGTTACTAGATAGCATGCCTATAGGATCATACTAATATATCTCTTTGCTCATCTGGATACCATGTCTATAGGGCTCTAATTAATTAACTAATCGACTACTTCTGTTGTTTTATTACACTGCCACCTAGATTGCATGTCTATAGGAATAAGTATGATAAAATCGAGTTCAAGTACCAACTATTAAATATCCAGCCTATAGGATACTTTTATTCGCCTAGGAAGAATGTCTATAAAATCAAACACTGGTAATTCTGAGTTTTCAAACGGTTTTACTGCCTCATTGCGCAAACAATTTAGATATCATGCCTATAGGTTTTATAATCTACAAACAGCAGCACTGCCTGTAGGACCTTTAAAATTGGGATCACATAGAAGCCATGTCTATAGGGCTTAACAACTCTAATATGCCTTAGTTCTGAAACTGCATACTGCCTAATGCAAAATCTGCATGCGTGTATTTGTTGTTTATGTGTGGAGGCTAACTTGAGCCATCAATTGTCTTTATGTGTAGTCCTACGTGTTTTAAATGTGCTCCTAGTTTTATCATTTTGAGCATCCTAAGCAAAGTCTAGAACCACCAAAATAGTAGGTCCAAAGCCTTCTGGACCATAGGCATGGTACGGGTAGTGCACTCATAGGACACAGTTTAGAATTGAATTAGAGCGCTTTATGTAAACAACTTTAACATATTAATTGGGTAGCAGGAAATGATAGTCTGTGCCCGTTGAATAATATGAGAAACTCTCTATCCTAAGGGAATTGCTAAGTATTATTTATGTTGCATGGGGTGATCCGTTAGCTAAAAAACTTAGGAC
>MCJB01018440.1:189822-204128 GCA_002018475.1 Nicotiana obtusifolia | reverse complement strand
GTTGTTACAGGTATATTGTCTGTGTTTTCTTGTGATGTATATGCATTGATTGATCAGGGATCCACATTATCATATGTTACACCCCTTGTGGCTAATAAGTTCGGCATCAAACCCGAATTAATAAGTAAACCATTTGCGGTCTCTACTCCCATAGGAGATTCTGTGGTTGTTAGAAGGGTATATAGAGGTTGCACCATGACGATTTGTAGTCGTCAAACCTCAGCGAATTTGTTTGAGTTAGAAATGGTTGATTTCGATGTTATAATGGGAATGGACTGGTTGGCCTCATGCTATGCAAATGTTGATTGTCATATGAAGAGGGTTAAGTTTCAGTTTCCTGGTGAACCCGTCATCGAATGGAAAGGGAACATTGCTCCGCCGCCATATGTTTATTGTTCACACAGTGTCTCTTGAACTTAGAATAATTAAGTTGTATCATGTAACCTCTAAAGGCTTGTAATGATTATTTATTTACAGTTTAATTCTTGTGCTATTTTCTTTACACTTGTTTACATCATAGTAGAACTTTTAAATTCCTTGTCTACCCTCTCTTACACGATCACATAGGGCAATTATAATCTAATAATCCCCACATAGTGAAAATTTCGGCTGGGACCCACAGTTGTGGACCTCGAAGAGTGCCTAAGACCTGTTCTTTGAGGTAAATTAAGCCCTTACTGATCTTTGGTAACACGGACTAGTTAAAATAATGTTATTTGCAAAATGGGTGCCCTAACGCACCTCAAAACTGTTAGGTGGCGACTCTTCTCTTTTAATACCCAATTAAAAGATTTATCACATGTTGAAACCAGCTTTCAAGAGAAAAACAGGGCGCGACAATCACGATACGAAGCTATCGGAGCCATCAAAATAACATTCTGGGGTCGTTTTCAAAAAAGTCAAAGTTTGATCAACATTTCTAACTTACGCTTCTAAGTCAAGAACCAAAAGGGTCTAAATCAACCCGAAATCTTCCCAGAACAAAACCAATCAACCCCGCAAGTCATAAAACCTAAATTACACATGTGTGAAGCATCAGAAGGGGAAACGGGACACAAATACGCAAAACTACTGGTCGGGTCGTTACAATAAAATTCTTAGCTCAAGGTATTGGAAGGTTAAATCTCATAAGCAGGCATAGGAGATGATTATCATATTTTGCTAGGGAACACATGTGGCAGGTATTAAGATCTTTGGAGAATAATGGCTTAAACAACCTTTTACTTTTTTCGCCATGCTAGTTTGGTCATTTAGCATCTCCTTTAATAATTGTTCCAATATGTAGCACTCAAAAGTGTGGCCTAGTGGTCAATGAATTGAGAGGAGAACCATAAGATCTCATGTTCAAAATTCAGTGAGGCAACAAACACAAGGTGATTTCTTCCCATATTTTAGACAGAAGCATCATGTATCTTCACTGGTGAGAGGTAGCAAGTACCGGGTGAAATTAGTTGAAATACGTGTGAGCTGAACTAGACACCACCGGTCACAAAAAAAAAAACATTATTCCTTTGTGTGTATGGTCTTGAATTTTGAAGTAGGGGAGACATCAGGCTGCTTTGGCTTACTTTTGAGGTAGATCTACTGGCTCATTTGTATATGTCCTAAGGCATAGAATCGAAGGATGACTTCAACATATCAAATTGACCCAGTGAGGTTTCGATCAACCTGATTCAAAGAGGTTCATATCCAAGAATGCCATTATTTTCAAATTTTGTTTTTCTTAGAGAAAAAGAATAGTGCAGGAAAAATTGAACATTTAAACGTAGGTATTTCATATATAATTTATCAGACTGTTCAATTATGGAGCTCGGTAGTATGAGGATTTGTTTAATTGAATAAAGCACCAAATGAAGACAACTGAAATGCAAGTTTGGTCGTCGTTGTTGCAATGATAACTACGACATAAGGTGACTGCATGGGCGGATCTACCTTGAGAGTTTGGGGTTGTATGGCACTGTCATGACTCAAAATACATCTGGTCGTGATGGTACCTAACCCAACCCGCAAGGTAAGCCAAGTAACAGTCCTTATAGCCTAAATGAGAATAATAAGAGTAAATGAAAAAATAGATGAATTTCTATGCAAACTCACAAGGATTTGTAATACAAGTCATAAGCTTCTAAGACTTAGAATTTGCAAAGTTGGTACGAAATAATTACATCAAATGTTCGAAATGTACATAAAAAGATTTGTAAATCTAAAGCTACCAAGTACAAGTGGCAGCTATAACCGGAACGCAGGTACATCTTCAAAGCCATCTCCGGCCATACACAACACCATCGACGCCAAGATCTGCACGCAAGGTGCAGAAGTGTAGTATGAGTACAATGGACCCATGTTCTCAATAAGTATCATAACTAACCACAGCGAGGTAATAGAAGAAAGAAATATAAATGATACTCGCTATCACCTGTACAGTTCATAAATTTAACAAATGTAAAACATATATATGATCAAATCAAAAAATCATAGGTAAAACCACCTTGGTTCTCACAATTATTTGTTTTAAAGTGTTCTACTCAATCAACAATCTAGCTTATATGGAAGATATGCAAATAAATCAGCTAAATAGTCAAGGAAATTGCAAGTAAAGATGAAATGCAATAACCAAATATTAATTTGTTGCGGAGCGCAACCCGATCCAAATAGAAATCACGTCACGACTCTCAGGCCCATACAGCTCACCCAGAGCTCACATCAACCAAAAACCCGTCGGTTTCTCACAATCCGCGTGTACTCCATCAAGAGATAAACATAAGAGGGTGACCCCAGGGGGACGGATCCTTATCCACACGCAAGCACGCCCAATTCAACGTGCTACCAGCCTGCCGTGATCACAGACTCAATATCATAATCCGCCTGGCCTAACCACAAGCATAATAACATAATCCGGTCGGCGTAGTCATAAGCATAATAACAGAATCCACCCGGCCTAGTCACATGCATAACAACACAATCCTCCGGGCGTGGTCACGGGCATAACAACCCAAAAGGCCTGGCGTGGTCACAGGAATAACAACATAATCCGCCCAGCATGGTCACAGGCATAACAATACAATCTGCCCGGCATGGTCATAGGCATCCAATCCAAATCATATCACATATAAGGAAATATACAAGAGCACATGTATATGATCAATGAATATCAGATTTCATGCTCGTGGACTAGTATAATAAAATGCTAAAGTGTAGGCATGTGCAAAGTATGCTATCATAACTCATAAATCTGTAATTTCATCACAAAAATAGCAATTACAAAGTTAATTCAGAGTATTAGTCTCTTCAAAACCTCAAACATGACTCAAGTAGTTCACACCAACGTTACAAATATGATAAACATTATAGCTTAAAGCTAAATAGTCAATTCTAGGCATACCATAGCCTAAGCAATACCCTGAGCATGGATAAATACCCTGGTGCGCGCATATGGGTTCAAACCCCACACGGCAACTAGTGCCTCAACTAAGTTTAGATAAGATACTTACCTCAAACAAGCCAAAACCAATACTGAGCAAGCCAAACAACACTCTAGAAATGTCATCCCCCGCATATCAACCTCCAAACGACTCGAAACTAGCCAAAAGAAACATAAAAACATAATACCATAGAAGACAAACTGAATCGACAAAGGTTGAAAATCCTTAATCAATTGCTCAAAGTCAACCAAGAAGCCAAACCTAGACACGCACCTTGGAACTCGACAAAACATACAAATTCTAACAACCCATTCAATCACAAGTCCAACCATACTAATTTCACTCAAATCCGACTTCGAATTGATGTTCAAATCTCAAATATACACTCTAGAAAAATTTAGACAAAAACCCCCTAATTTCTTCTCTTTAAATCCTTGAACTAGGTGTGATAATCCAGGAAAAACTAAATATATAATCAACACAAAGATAAAATTACTTACCCTCAAGATTTTAGTGTTTATCTCTTCCAAAATCGCCTTACTTGTGCTTCAAGAACTCAAAAAGTGAAGAAAATAAACTTAAAATCCCAAAATTTGATGTTTTAATGCACTGCTAGGTGTCCTTCTTACAGTCACGATCGCCAACCTTGCGATCGCGATTCAAAAAAATTACAGCACAGTTTTTACCCTTCGCGATCGTGGCCATGTCCCCGAGATTGCGATGACAAATTCCAACTAGCTTGCCCAACTCTTCCAGGTAGCCTCTAGTATAATGGTTATAACCTTTTCTACAAAACCCCAAATGTTAAATGGTGTGATTTTCCCTAAACTAGAAACGAAGGACTACAACTTTCATTTCTGGATCATCTCCAAATTCCTTGTAGATTGAAAGATATAAACTTCCAAAATCGGTCGTGTGACAGCAGAAATTCTTCTACACGATCGCGAGAAAGGCTTCTGTGATCGCGATTCACAAGGCCCAAACAGCAATTTGCTCTTCCCGAACGCAACCCAAAGGTCCGCGGTCGCGATTCACAACCCTGTAGCCAAAAACCAGTAGCTAAAAAAGGCATAGAAATGGTTCCGAACCACCCGAAATCTCACCCGAGCCCCTAGCGACCCCGTACAAATATACCAACAAGTCCTAAAACATAATATGGACCTACTCGAGACCTCAAATCACACATAATAACATCAATATCACGAATCGTCGATCAAGATCATTCTCTTAAGTTCATAAGCTTCAAACTTCGAACAAAGCATCCAATTCAAGCTTAACCAATCCAGAATGAACCCAAATTTTGCGTACAAGTTCCAAATGACATATTGAACCTATTACCCCCTAACATCAAAGTCAATTCCCGGTCAAACCTATGAACTTTCCGAGCCTTCAAATTGTCAACTTTCGCCAAATAGTGCCAAAACCTTCTAAAAGCCTCCAAATGCCAATCCGGACATATGCCCAAGTCCAAAATCACCATCTAGACCTAACAAAACCATCAAAACTCCGATCCGAGGTCAAATGCACAAAAGACAAACTTGGTCAACTTTTTCAATTTAAAGCTTGTAAAATGAGAATCATTCTTCCAAATCAATTTCGAATCACCTGAAAACCAAAATCGACTATACACGCAAGTCATAATACATCATACGAAGCTACTCATGCCCTCGAACTATCAAACGGAATGCGAACGCGCAAAATGATTGGTCGGGTTGTTGCATTCTCCCCCACTTAAACATATGTTCGTCCTTGAACGTGCCAAGAGTTGTTCCAAAGCCATCAAATCACTGTGTAAAATCACCAAGCACATATCTGGAGGTCATCCCATGTCACCTCAATCCATATAAGTCTGTCAACTCAACATAACCGAAGATATTTCCTTCAAACTTAGTTCATAAACCTTGGAACCCAATTTCCAACATCAAAAATTCATTATAAGACCCGATACTCGCATCTACACACTGTACAAGCATGAACAAGTCGTATCAAGCCATAACCATAACCCAAGATGTAATCCTATGATATAACACGTAATCCACATACTCATACCAGTAATTTCCGATCACAGTAGTTGTCTGATAGCAAACCCGGTGCCGGTAACAAACCTCACATCAAATAAAACCTTTTTCTAAACCTTCGAACATTGCAAATGATGAAAGAAACACACAGAGACTCCTACAAACCATAAAATCAACAAGTCGTGGAGCTCTCTCGCCCAACAAGAACCATAGCCCAAAAGCTAAGCTGACTAGCGACATCATCACATCTCCAAACATACCTTAGTCAATCTCGATAATGCTCATTCTAGGTCCAATAACCTCATCTCAACTAGTACAAGCTGCTCGACCTACATACCAAACCAATATCACCTAGAGCCACATATCATGCAATTTGTGCACCAATAAGCAACAACTCAAATGTACCCAAGAATGGAAAGAGATTCAAATGAGAGAACCGTTCTGCAAGCTCAGCAGGTACCACCACAAGCACAGTGCTATGAACCCATCACATAATGAAGAACCAAGACACACGAAATTTATCCAAAGGACCATATCCCAACATAACTCCGCCATAGTACGCGACCAATTGCAGACACTGGTCCACATGAAATACCTCGAGCCATAATGCTCAAAATCAATAACCATAAATGATTAAACAACAAACGTCCGAAGTGTGTGACCATAACCATGGAGAAACGGATAGCACAATATACCTCAAATGGAAAGACCATAACCAAGGCACAATCAAAGCCCAAGAACCATCTCATTCGAATTTTGCCACAATGCCCAAATAGAACACATCATGTGTGTAAATAGTCAATAGTCTCACAACCCATTTCAATATCGAAGAGCAATACATGGAACTCAATAGACACGAATAAGATCAACTCTAACTGATGATTTATCCTTCACAATGGCATGCTGAATAAACAAATCCAACCCGGGGTAGAAAACACATCCTCATCATACCTCCCAATGGGCCCCCAAATCAACTCCGGTCATCCAAAAATAGATAAATAACCCTCCAAGAGTCCATAATAACCTAACCATAACACATATTATTAGATGTCTAACTTTGACCATACCTTCACTGGCTGCAACCAAGGATCAATCTGCCTTTGAGAACTCCCAGGCTCCAAATCCCTAGAATACATGAATCACCATATACGATCCCAACTCCACCACTCGAATGATCAACACATCTCTCATACACAATCATCCCACGAAAAAAACTTCTATAATTTATTTGTGCCACATAGAAAAATCTGAATATCAATAGTCGATTAACCAGGCGAGTATCGCAATGCCAATGAGGCATCCGCAAGTCAAAGCACAAGGCCCCTTCTGAAATGTGCACTCTTCTCGGGTGATACTAGATAGTGCCAGCATTCTTCTATATATTTAAAACTGTCCGTGCTGTCTAGAACTCCCGACCTTCCTTTCGAAACCGAGCCTTGAACTTGCACATGCAAATCTCAATCCCACACAATGCACCGCCTTTAACATACCATTATATGAAAGCACGAGAATCTCATTACCAATTCTGTGTCACAAGCAGGATACATACTCAATCATCTATAACCCTTCCACTTGATCCCATCCACGAGAAAATCACAACACACAAAAAACTCCCCCATTCCTGTACAGGAAATCAATCTCAAGCCGTGGTAGAAATCATCGAGAACTCTACAAAACCCATTTGCATATAACCAAGCCATCAGAACTAAATTCCTCTAACTCAACCAAGTCGCACAGGTCACCAAGCCCAAGAGTATTGCCACAAAGCACTTGTAAAACCTCACCACCTTATCAGAACCAAAAGAACTGATCATATCAACTACCACGCTGATCCAACTTACTACCAAGCAATCCTATTTCTCCTATTTTCTTCCGAATTACCTTTAAGTTAACACTTCTCCTTGGCAGTAGACTTTGATCCTTAAGCAAAGCTCACCACAAGAGGTCCTAGCTTGAAATCATATAGCGCTAAAGCCCACAAGTCATTGTATTCCCTTCTAAACACCCAAAAGTATCGCAACCAAAATACCCACTCTGAAGAGATATTCTGTGATCTGAAGTTGTTTCTTCAACCTCTCTGATACCAAAATGTAGAATCCATGGGGATACAGAAATACCACGAGTCCTGACATTGTCCAATGCAAATCTCCATCTTAGCCTTTACATATACAGAAATTCCTCAAATACCACATATGATTCTTGAACACATTGGAACCTTCTCTAGTTTCATCCACTCTGCTCTAATCTCAAACGTACTACCAATACAAGCCGAATGACTCGTGGTCCATTAGCACACAAATACCTTAAGAAGTAGCCCACATGTCTAAGCAACTGAGCGAATCTCTTTTTTTAGCACATTACATCTACCACAATTAGTAACTAAAATCATTTCGAGATTTCTAATATGTCCATAAAGTGTAATACATCATGCATCCGGGAATTTCCTTACCTGACGCATCCTCAGAAAATACATCTATAAGTCATAACTGATCCTCCAATATGCCTCAGACTGAAACCAATACTACACATAACCATGAAATTAATTCGTCGATAGTAGACTCTCCTACGTTGCTCAAAGCCATATAACACAACATCCGATAACCCGCAATACCCTCAAGCCTTTACTGCCATAATCCTGTACCATAATTCAACTAAATTCTTCATAAGCTCATGTAACACAAATCATAAACATACCTCAATTCATTTGTTGAACTCATATTCATCCTTGTGATAGTCAAGCCAAATTTCCTCAAGCAATCCAAACTCAAATTCCAATACATATAACCACTGGTAGAAAGGAACCCTCTATATAATAATCATAAGAATCACACACCCTGGGGACATCCCACAAGAGATAACCCACCTGCTTAGCCTTAAACGGGCATCTCTCTATGTTCATTCACGACCACAACTACTACACAATCACTTAATCTTCCCGAGTCTAAACTCATCAACAAGACATGAGAATCTACTTCGTTCCACAAATAAACAACATGAAAGATCCCTTAACACAATCATAAATCAAGATCATACAACACATCAAGAGAGAAATCAAGCATCCAATAGTCCTTTTTACATCCCAAGCAACATTTCTCATAACATCAAAGCTATCTGAACACATTCCGCAGTCACCTCATATTCATCATGTAGCTATCCAACCATTCACCGAGCCATAAATTCCGCTCCTAGGGATACTACTAGACATATAAGGCCAAAAGCACATGTTTACACAACTAAAACTATCGAGTCCAAGCTACGATCCAACCCTGGCCTCTAGTACTCCAGAACTGGCCCATCTCAAAAATATAGAAAATACATCTTGTACCTCATCCATGGAATCAAAAGCCGACGATGCAGAGCTGATACCGAGCGCTCACATACGCATACGAGTGAGTGGAATGAATTCAAAGAGATAAGCTCCAAGCTGAATCAATGTAGCATGATAAGGAAAACAAAGATGGGAAGTTTATCATAAATACCCTGTAGCCTCTCGAAGATAGGTATGGACATCATCATACCGATCCGCAAGACTCTACTAGACAGTTGCTCATGACTCGTAGAACGTATGAACCTAGAGCTCTGATACCAACTTGTCACGACACAAAGTCCATCTAGTCGTGATGACACCTAACCCAATCCACAAGGTAAGCTAAGTAACAGTCATTACAACCCAAATGAGAATAATAAGAGTAAATGAGAAAAATAGATGAATTTCTATAAAAACTGCAAAGGATTTGTACTACAAGTCATGAGCTTCTAAGAGTTAGAATTTACAAAGCTGGTATGAAATAATTACATCATTTGTTCGAAATATACATAAACAGATTTGCAAATCTAAAGCTACCAAGGTCAAGTGGTAGCTATAACCGGAACACAGGTACATCTTCAATGCCACCTCCCGCTATACATAGCAACATCGACTTCAAGATCTGTACACAAGGTGCAGAAGCGTGGTATGGGTACAACCGATCCTATGTACTCAATAAGTATCATAATTAACCAAGGCGAGGTAATAAAAGCAAGAATTATAAATGATACCCACTATCACATGTACAGTTCATAAATTCAACAAGTGTAGAACATATATATGATCAAATCAGGAAATCACAAGTAAAACCACCTTGGTGCTTACAATTCTTTGTTTTAAAGTGTTCTACTTAGTCAACAATCAAGCATATAGGATGATATGCAAATAAATCAGGTAAAAAATCAAGGAAATTGCAAGTAAATATGAAATGCAATAACCCAATCCAAATAGAAATCACATCACGGCTCTCAGGCCCATACCAGCTCTCCAAAGCTCACATCAATCAGAAATTCGTCGGTTTCTCACAATCCTCATGTACACCATCAAGAGAGAAACATGAGAGGGTGACCCTAGGGAGATGGATCCTTATCCACACACAAGCGCGAACAATTCAACGTGCTACCAGCCCGGCATGGTCACAAGCTGAATATCATAATCCACCGGCGTGGTCACAGGCTCAGTATAATGGATCCGCCCGGCATGCTCACAAACTATATCACAATTTTCCCGGCGTGGTCCCAAGAAGAACAACACAATCCGCCCAGCGTGGTCACATGCATAACAACACAATTCGTCCGGCGTGGTCAGTGGCATCCAGTCCAAATCATATCTTATAGAAGCAAATATATAAGAACACATGTATATGAACAATGAATATCACATTTCATGCTCCTGGACTAGTATAATAACACACTAAAGTGTAGGCATGTGCAAAGTGTGCTATCATAATCCAAATCGGCAATTTCATCAAAGAAATAACAATTACCAAGTTTATTCAGGGGATTAGCCTCTTCGTAACCTCAAATATGGCTCAAATACTTCACAACAATGTTACAAATATGAGAAACATTATAGCATAAAGCCTAACAGTCAATTCTAGGAATATCACAGCCTAAGCACTACCCCGAGCATGGATAAATACACTGGTGCTCGCACATGGGTTCAAACCCCACACTTACGCGCACCCATAGCACGAAGTTGTCACAAATAACTCTGGCAACTAGTGCCTCAATAAAGTTTAGATAGGATATTTACCTCAAACAAGCTAAAACCAATACCGTGCAAGCCAAACAACACTCTAGAAATGTCATCCCGCGTGTATCAACCTCTGAACGGCTCGAAACTAGCCAAAGTAACTGAAAAATATCAAATAATGCCATAGGAGACAAACCCAATCGATAAAGGTCAAATCTTAAATCAATTTCTCAAAGTCAACCAAAAGGTCAAACCTGGGTCCACACCTCGGAACTCGGAAAAACTTACAAATTCAGACAACCCATTCAATCATGAGTCCAACCATACTAATTCCAGTTAAATCCTTCTCCGAGTCAATGTTCAAATATCAAATATTCACTTTAGAGAAATTTAGAAAAAAAACCCCTAATTTCTTCTCTTCAAATCCTTGATTTAGGTATAATAATCCATGAAAAGCAAAATATATAATCAAAACAAAGATAAAATTACATACCCTCAAGATTTGGGCGTTTATCTCCTTCAAAATCGCCTTACTTGTGCTCCAAGAACTTAAAAAGTGAAGAAAATGAACTCAAAATCCCGAAATTGGATGTATTAATGCACAGCTAGGGGTCCTTCTTCGCGATCGCGATCGCCATCTTTGCAATTGCAATTCAAAAAAATCCCAGCATAGTTTTTACCCTTCGCGATCGCGGTCATGTCCCCCTTATCGCGATGAACAAATTCCAACAAGTTTGTCAAACTCTTCCAAACAGCATCTAGTATAATGGCCATAACGTTTAGTACAAAATTTCAAATTACAAATGGTTTGATTTTTGAAAACAAAACACGAAGGGCTATAACTTTCATATTTGGATCATCTCCAAAGTTCTAATAGATTGAAAGATATAAGCTTCCGAAGTCCATCCTATTATAGCAGAAATTCTTCTACGCAATCACGAGAAAGGCTTCCGCGGTCGTAAGAAAGGCTTCCACGATTCACAAGGCCCAAAAAACAATTTGCTCTTCACGAACCCGACCCAAAGGTCCACGATCGCGATTCACACCCCTGAAGTAAAAAATCAGTAACTAAAAAGGGCCTAGAAATTGTTCGAAACCACCCTGAAACTCACCCGAGACTCTATGGACCCCGTCTGAACATACCAGAACGTCCCAAAACATAATATGCCCCTACTCGAGGCCTCATGTCACGACCCAAAATCCATAAGTCGTGATGGCACCTAACCCAACCGGCTAGGTAAGCCAACAGTCACATGATATCAGTGAAAATGAAATAACATGGTCTAATAACTCAACAGCGGAAGAATACCATAAAATATCTAAGAATAATGTCAAAAATGCAACAGTTTAGAATATAAAGGGTAAACCGTAAAATAGTAGCTCAACGGTACCAAGTACAGCTCGTTCTTATTTTAGTAATTTAGGCATGCTTTCAAGTAAAACAGTTTAAAACCCAACATAGATAAAGCAGGTAGTTTACAAGTAGCATGAGGAAAGTACACTTAAATCAATAGTATCACAGTGGATCCATGAATAGTATTTACACTTAGCACTGTACCGGTGCCGGCATAACTACCCATCATCAAGCACATATAAGAAACACTGTGTCTGCACCCATTGTTGGCATGTCAGACTCTAGAGGGGCAGATCCTGCCGAAGTGCTAATTATAATCATTTATCCTAGTAATGAGTCCTGGTGCATGCATCGCCCCAAAAAAAAACCGTTAGCCCAATATGGGCCTGGCGTACGCGTCACCTCAAAATCAGTACCAAACCGGCTCTAAGCCCCAAACTCATTCATTTACCGTTCATGTCTCTGATGAACACATCTCAATTACTCAATTAAATAGTTTTTCCCTTGAGCGGTATCAGCAATATGTGAGGAATCAAATAAGAAGTATTAAGACAAAGATATCATACATGGATATAGTATCATGACTAAGAACATGTGTGAAAATAAGGCATATAACACAAACAGTTAGAAATAGCCTCGACATGATGTCTAACATCATTCACAGTTCAATAAATCAAACAAGTAGAGGGAATGCAGGGATAACATGATATGATAGCAAAACAAGCCCGGTATTAGCCTAAAGGCCTCCCCAAACCATGAACAAACCGGTGCACGCACACACGCCCGTCACCAAGAGCGTACGTCACCCTAATATCTTTCATATAATGTAGTCCTTAGGGTTAAACACCCTCAAATCCAAGTTTAGATGTGTTACTAACCTCAAAACGAGCAATCACAACTCCAACAAGCCCTTCCCACGCATATCGGTCTCCAAACGACACGAATCTAGTCACAAACAACTCAATGTCAACAAATAATGCCGTAGGAAATAACTTCAAATAATAAAGTTTCAATCTTTATCAAAATCTAAAAGTCAACCCTGAGCTCACACCTCAGATCTGACAAAATTCACAAATTCCGGACACCCATTCGATTACAAGTCCAACTATAAGAAAATCATCCAATTCCGACCTCAAATCGACCTTCAAACCTCCATTTTTTATTTTTGAAAAGTTTTCACAAAATCCCCTATTTTTCACTTTAGTTCATCAATTAAATGCTAAAAATGAAGATGGAATCATGAAATATTATCAAATCCAAGTCAAAAACACATACCCCGATCCAAGACGTGAAATTCCCCTCCAAAATCACCCAAAACTGAGCTCTAGAACTCAAAATATGAAAATAATACTCTAACCCTCGATTTGAGTTTTGAATATACTGGTGCCTAGCTATTCCTCGTGAAGAACAAAAATGCTGACCTCAAAAATACACTTCGCGAGCGTGAAGCCACAGTCGCGAACGCGATGTTTACCTGATCTAACTCTTCGCAAACGCGTGCCAAATACCGCGATTGCGTTGGCTTTAAGCCTGATATCCTAGCTAACCACTCCTCTTACGCGAACTCGTGATCCTTCTCGCGTTCGCGATGACCTAAGACCTCAAAGCTTTGTGAACGCGATGCATAAAAATACACCAGTCACAAAAGACCCTTCGCGATCGCGAACCTTATCTCGCGATTGTATATAAAGAAACCATATACGAGGTAAATCAGCAGTCCAACATGTCTAAAATGAAGTCGAATTGATTCGAATCACAACCAAGGCCCCCGGGACCCCTTTCGAACATACCAGAATGTCCTAAAACATGATACAAACTTAGTCGAAATCGCAAATCACATCAAACAAAATCAAAATCTCGAATCGCATTCCAATTCAAGCCTAATGAATTGTTGAACTTCAAACTTAAAAAACTAATGTCGAAACATACAGAACCAACTCCGATTGACCTCAAGTTTTGCACATAAGTCGTAAATGACACAACGGACCTATTCTAACTCCCGGAACCAATATCCGAACCAGATATCAACAAAGTTAACTCTCAGTCAAACTTCTGAACCTTCTAAACCTTCAACTTTCCAACTTGCGGCAATTCAAGCCAAAACAACCTACTGTCTCCAATTTAATATCCGGACATACGCCTAAGTCCATAATCACAATATAGAGCTATCGAAACCATCAAAACTCCATTATGTAATCGTCTATACAAAAGTCAAACTCCGGTCAACTCTTTCAACTTAACCCGTCAACCTTGGGACTAAGTGTCCCAATGCACTCTGAAACCTCCCCGGAACTAATCCAACCACCTCGGCAAGTCACATAACCATAATTAAGCATAGAAGAAGTGATAAATGAGGGAACAGGGCTACAATACATAAAACGACCAGCCGGGTCGTTATATTCTCCCCCTCTTAGACAAACGTTCATCCTCGAAAGGGTATAGAATCATACTTGGAGTCTCAAATAGGCATGGATATCTTCTCTGCATCTCTCGCTCGGTCTCCCCCCCCCCCC
>MCJB01018440.1:172889-189802 GCA_002018475.1 Nicotiana obtusifolia | reverse complement strand
CCCCCCCCAGTAGACTCCTCGACTAGCTGGCTGCCCCACTGAACTTTCACTGAAGCTATATTCTTTGATCTCAACTTTCGAACATGCCGATCCAAAATGGCCACCGGCTCCACATCATAAGTCAAATCGACATCTAACTGAACCGTGCTGAAATCCAAAACATAACACGGGTCACCATAATACTTTCGGAGCATAGAGACATGAAACAATGGGTGAACACCCGATAGACTAGGTGGAAATGCAAGCTTGTAGGCCACCTCTCCAATCTTCTCAAGCACCTCAAAAGGTCCAATATACCGAGGGCTCAACTTGTCCTTCTTCCTGAACCTCATCACACCCTTCACGGGCGAAACTCTGAGCAATATCTTTTCTCCCACCATATAGGCAACATCACGAAACTTCCGATCAGCTCAACTCTTGTGTCTAGACTGTGAAGTACGAAGCCGATCCTAAATCAAATTGACTTTCTCTAAGGCATCATGAACCAAATCAGTACACAACAACCTGGCCTCTCCCGACTCAAACCAACCAACTGCAGAATGCCACCGCCTCCCAAACAAGGCCTCATAATGAGCCAACTGAATACTCGATTGGTAGCTGCTATTGTAGGCAAAC
This sequence comes from Nicotiana obtusifolia, assembly GCA_002018475.1. NCBI lineage: Eukaryota > Viridiplantae > Streptophyta > Magnoliopsida > Solanales > Solanaceae > Nicotiana > Nicotiana obtusifolia. The sequence goes on along the minus strand of MCJB01018440.1, from coordinate 189,187 downwards.
TCCGCAAGCGGCAGAAACTGATCCCAAGAACCCCCGAAATCCATAACACAAGCGTGTAACATATCCTCTAAAATCTGAATGATGCGCTCCGACTGTTCGTCTGTCTAGGGGTGAAATGTTGTACTCAGATCAACCCGTGTGCCTAACTCTTGCTGCACTACTATCCAAAACTGTGATGTGACTACTTGTTCCGATTAGAAATAATGGACACTGGCACACCGTGAAGATGAACAATCTCATGGATATAGATCTCAGCGAGCCGCTCTAAAGAATAGGTAGTCACAATCGGAATAAAATGTGCGGACTTAGTCAACCGGTCCATAATCACCCAAACTGCATCAAATTTCTTCAAAGGTCGTGGGAGCCCAACAACAAAGTCCATGGTAACATGCTCCCACTTCCAATTGGGAATCTCAAGTCTATGAAGCAAAGCGCCCGGCCTATGATGCTCATACTTTACCTGCTGACAGTTCAAACACTACCGTACACACCCACTATATCTTTCTTCATTCTTCTCCACCAATAGTGTTACCTCAAATCCTGATACATCTTGGCGGCACCCAAATGAATAGAATACCGCAAACTGTGGGCCTCCTCAAGAATCAACTCACGCAACCCATCCATATTGGGCACACAAATCCGACCTTGCATCTGCAACACCCTATCGTCTCCAGTCGAAACCTCCTTGGCATCACTGTGCTGCACCATGTCCTTAAGGACAAGTAAATAGGGTAACCACGTAAGCTAGAAGCGGACTAGGCCCCAAAACATCTAACCTCTTGAACTGATTGGCCAAGGCCTGAATATCTTATGCTAGCAGTCTCTCACCAACTAGAATATATGCAAGGCTACACATACTCATAGCCTTTCTGCTCAAGGCATCAGCCACCACATTGGCCTTCTTAGGATGATACAAAATGGTGATATCATAGTCTTTTAACAGCTTTAACCATCTCCGTTACCTCAAATTTAGATCCTTTTGCTTAAACAAGTGTTGTAGACTTTGATGATCGGTAAATACCTAACAAGACATGTCGTAGAGATAATGCCTCCAAATCTTCAATGCATAAATAATGGCTACCAACTCCAAATCATGAACGGGGTAATTCTTCTCATGGGGCTCCAACAAGCATGAAGCATAAGCAATCACTCTACCCTCATGCATCAAGACACCCAATACCAATCCGAGAAGAATCACAATAAACCATATGTGAACCTGATGTTTAAGGCAAAACTAGAACTGGAGCTATGGTCAAGGCAGTCTTACTCTTCTAGAAGCTCTCCTCACACACATCAGACCACCTGAATGGGGCACCCTTTTAGGTCAATCTAGTCAAAGGTTCAAAAATGGATGAGAACCCTCCACAAAACGGCAATAATATCCGGCCAAACCAAGAAAACTCCGGATCTCAATAGCTGAAGACGGTCTGGGCCAGCTCTTAACTGCTTCAATCATCTGCGGATCTACATTGATACCCTTACTGGACAGCAAGTGCTCCAAGAACGACACAGAATCAAACCAAAACTCACACTTTGAGAATTTAGCATAAAGCTTCTTCTCCATCAACGTATGGAGTACATCCCTCAGATGCTACTCAAGATCCTCCTGGCTGCGTGAGAACGCCAATATGTCATCAATGAATACTATGACAAAAGAATCAAGATATGGCTGAAATACATTGTTCATCAGATGCATACATGCTGCTAGGCCATTGGTCAGCCCGAAAGACATCATAAGGAATTTGTAGTGACCATAGCGGGTCTTGAATGTCGTCTTCAGAATATTAGAATCCCGAATCTTCAGCTGGTGATACCTAGACCTCAAATCAATTTTAAAGAACACTCTAACACCCTATAGCTGGTAAAATAAGTCATCAATGTTTGTTCTTAATTGTAACGTTGTTCAACTACCTATAATCAATGCACACCCGCACAGTACCATCCTTCTTCTTCATAAACAGAATAGGTTCACCCCAAGGCGACACACTAGGCCTAATGAATCCCATATCAAGTAGCTCTTGAAGTTGTTCTTTCAATTCCTTCTACTCTGCTGGTGCCATACGATACGGAGAAATAGAGATGGGTTGAGTTCCCAGCACCAAGTCAATACCAAAATCAATATCTCAGTTGGGTGGCATGCGCAGCAGGTCTGCAGGAAACACATCCAAAAAGTGTCTCACTACCAGAACGGAATCAATAGTAGAAGTATCAACACTACACAAAGGCCAAATATGTAAAACATCCCTTCTCAACCATCCGTTGGGCCTTCAAATATGAAATCACTGTACTGGGAACATAGTCCAGAGAACCTCTCCACTCAACCCTAGGCAATCCTGGCATCGCCAACGTCACGGTATTAGCGTGAAAATCCAGAATCAACCATACTAAGTAGTAAAAGATCAACTCTCGTCTCCAATCCCCCAATAGTCACCACACACGATCGATATACACTGTCCACAATAATAGAATTACAACCGGCGTGGATATATGAATAGGCGTAACTAAGGAATCACGGGGCATATCCATATAACGAGCAAAGTACGATGATACATATGAATAAGTGGAACTAGGATCAAATAATATGGAAGCATCCATGTGGCACACTAAAACAATACCTATGATCACTACGTCTGAAGCAACTGCCTCTGGCCTGGCGGGAAAAGCATAGCATCGAGTCTGACCACCACCTGTCTGACCTCCCCCTATAGGGCAACCTCGACCCGCACGACCTCCACCTTCAACTGACTGAGCCGGTGGTGTAGCAACTGGTGCAGGGGTCATAGACTGGCCTCCCTGCTGCACTTGACCTCTGTAATGACGGGGACAATACTTCCTCACATGCCCCAACTCTCCACAATCATAACAAACTTGAGCCGAAAATGGCGATGGCGCCTGCATCGAACCCGGGAACTAGAATAGCCACTGGAAGAACCCGGTGGTGATGAACCCTAAACTGATGGAGCACAATACGAGCTCTGAGCTTGAAGTGCACTGAAAGATGACTGCCCCGGGCGAGTACTCTATGGACCATGACTAGTTGATGCACCTCGATGAGCTGGACGAGCCATCTGAGCGGGCCTATAAGGACGACCTCCGTTGTGATGTGATTGACCTCCATATGAGGTACTACTGAAACTACCAAACCCACGAGGCTTCCTTCCCTCCCACTTCTTGCGCTCAAGCCTACGAACCGCCTCCAAGCGCCTAGCAATCTCAACTATCTGGTCAAACCTAGCATCCATCTCGGCCTCTCAGGCCAAACTGTAAAGTAGGCCATAGTTGAGGCCATCAATGAACCTCCTAATCCTCTCTCTCTCTCTCTCTCTCTCTCTCTCTCTCTCTCTCTCTCTCTCTCTATAGGAACCAACCATATAGCATGATGTGCCAAATCTGTGAGTCTCATCTCATACTGGGTCATAGTCATATCTCCCTAACATAGCTGCTCAATATCTCTACGTAGTCCCTCTCTACGAGTATGTGGGACAAACTTCTCTAAAGAGAGAATGGAGAACTCATGCCATGAAAGTGGCGCTACGCCAACTGGCCTACCCAACTCATAGGCCTACCACCATCTGTAGGCTACCCCCGTCAGCTAAAAAGTTATAAATGCAACTCCACCGGTTTCCCAAATACCCATTGTGTGAAGAATCCGCTAACACTGGTCTAAGAAATCCTGAGCGTTCTCTGACTCCTCCCCGCTAAACTCTAGAGGCTTAAGCCTCCAAACCTCTCTTGTCTCTTCTGCTCCTCATCACTATTGTTGGGCCAACCTCGGCCCGAGCCGCAGCAACCGGCTGGGCTGGTAGTACCCCCGATGTCTAGAGTCGCTGAGCTACCTGCTCTGGAGTACAGGTGATGGGAGTTTGAGCACCTCTCCCAGCCTGTGAAATGGCTGGTGCGGCTGGAACCGAAACCGCCTGAGGAAGGCTAGTGCATACAGTAAAATCTGCGCCAAAGCCTCTTGAAGGCTTGGGATCACAATGGGCACAACTGTTGACTGAGCAGTTCCCACCGGCTCAACAACATCTGTATATGCCCCTCAGATGGAGCAACTGGTGGCTCTACAAATGCTGCTCTAGCTATAGTACAAGGCGCACCTTGGCCCCGGCCTCTCGCGGTGCTAGCTGGTGGTACTGGTGGTCGTTCCCTTGATCCAGTCGCACGTATCTTCACCATATGTGAGATAATATAAGAGTCAAGTTCAAACTTCGGAACTAACAAATTCGCATGATAAGAATGTGAGAAAGTGACATTTCTTAACAGTTCGATAGCCTCTCGAAGATAAGTACTAACGTCTCCGTACCGATCCACAAAACTCTACTAACCTTGCTCGTGACTCGTGAGACCTAAGCAACCTAGTGCTATGATACCAACTTGTCATGACCCAAAATTCACAACTCGTGATGGCACCTAACACAACCTGCTAGGTAAGCCAACAGTCACATGATATCAATGAAAATGAAATTACATGATCTAATAACTCAACATCGGAAGAATACCATAAAATATCTGAGAATAAAGTCAAAATGCTACTACAACCAACCCCAAAATCTGGTGTCAACGAGTACACAAGCACTACTAAATAACAAGGTACGAAATCAATCCTCTAATACAACTGACTGAACATAAGAAACAGTAAAGATAAAGATGACAGGAAGAGAACTTCAAGGACTATGGATGGTATAGCAGCTACCTCATAGTCTCCCAAATAGCTGGCATAACTCAAGCCTTAAATTCACCTCGACCGGATGTACCTAGATCTACACACGAAATGCGGAGTGTAGTATGAGTAAAACCGACCCAATCTACACGATAAGTAACAACAATAACCTTGGGTTGATAGCAGTGACAAGCTCTGAACAACAATCTAATACAAATACCGATACCAATAACCAATAACAGTTTAGAATATAAAGGATAAATCGTAAAACAGTAGCTCAATGGTACCAAGTACAGTCTTGTTCTTATTTCAGAAACTTAGGCATGCTTTCATGTATAACAGTTTAAAACCCAACCTAGATAAAGCAGGTCAATTACAAGTAGCGTGAGAAAAGTACATCTTTATGCCCACATGTCAAGTATACACGTAAATCAATAGTATCATAGTGGATCCATCAATAGTATTTACAATTAGCACTGTACGTGTGCCTAGCATAACTGCCCATCATCAAGTAAATATAAGAAATATTCTGTCTGCGCCCACTGCTAGCATGTTAGACTCCGGAGGAACGGATCCTGCTCAAGTGCTAATTATAATCATTTAGCCCAGTAATGAGGCCCGCTGCATGCGTCACCCCAAAGAAATAACACATAGCCCAACATGGGCCTAGCGTACGCGTCACCTCAAAATCAGTTACCAACCGGCTCTAAGGCCCCAAAATCAGTCTTTTACCGTTCAAGTCTCAGATGAACAAATCTCAATTACTCTATTAAACGGTTTTACCCTTAAGCGAAATCAGAAACATATGAGGAATCAAATAAGAAGTATTAAGACAGAGATATCATACACGGATATAGTAACGTGATCCAAGACGTGAAATTCTCCCCCAAAATAACCCAAAATCGATCTCTACAACTCAAAATATGAAAATATTACTCTAACCCTCGATTTGGGTTTATATTTTGCTGCCTAATTGTTCCTCTTCGCGATTGGAGAAAGTCCCTCGCGATCGCAAAGAACAAAAATGTTGCCCTCAAAAATACACTTCGCGAACGCGAAGCCACAATCGGGAACGTGATGTTTACCAGATCTAACACTTCGCGAACACGTGCCAAATACCGCGATCGCCTAAGCTTGAAGCCTGAGACCCCAGCTGACCACTCCTCTTATGCGAACACGTGATCCATCTCACGTTCGCGATGAACTGAGACCTCAAAGCTTCGGGAACGCGTTCCAAACATCGCGAACGCGATGCACAAAATTCCACCAGCCACAATAGACCCTTTGTGATCGCGACCCTTATCTTGGGATCGCATATAAGGAAACCAGATACCAAGTAAATCAGTAGTCCAACAAGTCTAAAATGAAGCTGAATTTATCCGAATCACACCAGAGCCCCCGGGACCCTGTCCGAACATACCAACAAGTCCTAAAACATGATAAGAATTTAGTTGAAGTCTCAAATCACATCAAGCAACATCAAAATCATGAATCGCACCCCAATTCAAGCCTAATGAACTATAGAACTTCCAACTTCTAAAACTAATGCCGAAATATACCAAAAGACCTCAGATTTTGCACACAAGTCATAAATGACACAACGGACCTATTCTAACTCCCGAAACTAAAATCCAAATCCGATATTAATAAAGTCAACTCTCGGTCAAACTTCTCAGCCTTCTAACACTTCAACTTTTCAACTTTCACCAATTCAAGCCAAAACGACCTACAGACCTCCAAATTAATATCCAGACATACGCCTATGTCCAAATCACCACATGGATCTATCTGAACCATCAAAACTCCATTTCGAAGTCGTCTACACAAAAGTCAAATTCTGGTTAACTCTTTCAACTTAAGCCTTCAACCTTGGGACTAGGTGTCCCAATGCACTCCGAAACATCCCCGGAACCAATCCAACCACCCCCGCAAGTAACATTACCATAACTAAGCATAGAAAAAGCAATAAATGGGGGAACGGGGCTACAATATACAAAATGACCAGTCGAGTCGTTACACCTCAAATCACATATAATAACATCAAAACTACGAATCGTCGATCAAGATCAAATAACATCAAAACCACGAATCGTCGATCAAGATCAATCTTTTAAGTTCATAAACTTCAAACTTCGAACCAAGCATCTGATTCAAGCCTAACCAATCCGAAATAAACCCAAATTTCGCATACAAGTTTTAAATGATATATCGAACCTATTCAAACTCCTAGAACAATAATCCAAACACGATAACATCGAAGTCAACTCTTGGTCAAACCTATGAGCTTTTCAAACCTTCAAATTACCAACTTTCGCCAAAATAGTGCCAAAACCTTCTAGAAGTCTCCAAATACAAATCCGGGTATACGCCCAAGTCAAAAATCACCATTGGTCCTATCGGAACCATCAAAACTCCAATCCGAGGTCAGATACACAAAAGTCAAACTTGGTCAACTCTTCCAATTTAAAGCTTCTAAAAATGAGAATCATTCTTCCAAATCACTCGAAAACCAAAACCGATGATACACGCAAGTCATAATACATTATACGAAGCTACCCATATCCTCGAACCATCAAACAAAACGCAAATGCTCAAAAAGACCGATCAAATCGTTACAGTCACCCGCCTGCTTTGGCTAAATTTTGAATACATAAGAATATATCTAAGCTAAAACGTATATAGAGTTAAAGTGCCACCCATAATTCACAAACGTGATGCGGGTGCCACTGGTCCAGTTAGGCTTTCGTAGTCTTTCTTTTCCAAAAGAACCCAAGTTTGAATCTTAATGCTCCGGTTTGCTGCATCTTCTTTGCATGTTCTTTTGCTCTTTTCCTTTTTGCTGAAAGTAAATAAATCTAGTAAACAAACAATTCGTAGTAGTTAAGCTACTTTTTAAGCAAATTTTATAATTGGAGGCATTCTTTCAGTAATTCTTTTTGGGCAATTTCCTTCCATAATAAAATTTAAATTAAGCTCGAAAAAGAGTAACTAGACAAAATCAAACTTATTGTTTATGTTTGAATAGAAGGCTTAATCAACTAATCAGAGTAACAAAATCTTATCGAGCCGACCTGCCCTTTCTCTCGACTTTGTAGCTAGAGGTAGGTATACTGTTAGTGACACCCACAACCTCTAAATCCTAGATCCGCTTCTGAGTAACTCTATTACGATACCAAGAGCCCTTTTCTCAAATGTAATCATTTCTATCAGTATTAGAGTATAATAATCCCCAGAATTTTATATGAAACATCTAATAATATTTTCTATAATATGTATGCAGCGGCGGAGCCACGTTTTGGTTAAGGAGTGTCAATTGACACCTATCCCCCAAATATTACATGTAATGGATATATTATATATAGAGAAAGAGAATCCACTTAACTTTTCATGTCTTTACTTATTTATTTTTTGATAACCCTTATTAAATTTTTTGATTCCGCTGCCACTGTACGTTGGTGATGATTATACTGTTGATCGGTCATTTCATTCTCATGCTTATATTTATCTCTGGTCCGTTGGATGCTTTCTATGCTTCTTTTGACCTTCTCAATCAATTCCTAGATTACTACAAGGCAGCATAAAAGAACAGTCGATTTTAGAAATTTAAAATGTTGGCCCATGCTAAGCAAGGGGGTCCTCATCTTGTAAACGAAGAAAGAAGAAAATACTAAACTAAATAAAAAAGATATTACTATGCAGCTACAAAACATACAGAAAGCATTAGTTTTATTAGGCACCACTCATGATATTTACAGATGATAATTTTTGAATTTTGAAGACAGTCGACAGATCGACCTAACTACTAGGTTTTAATTTTCCAATCTTGATTTTGGTCTCATACGAATTTTATTCACAAGCATTAAATGTCAATTTAATTTTTCTGCTCAAATTACCTGCCCACTTTATTGGTCTGTCATGATCTGCCAGGGGAAGGGACATGCAGAGCTGCTAGCTTCTTTATATTGCATTTATGTTAGTTCATACACGAGAACCGTCTTCGCATTAGTATATCTTGAGCGTTTTGCCAAACAACGCTCGATTTAAATAGCTGGGACAGTGGATATAAGAAATTAATGACTGAGGGCATCAAGTGGGATAGGGGAAACCTTCCAAAATTATTGCACTAGTCGCAGTAGTTACGTGCATCAAAGATTTATGATTTAATTTTAGGTGGAGAATCAGTCATAATTAGCGCAAGTCAACGTTTTCGATGTTTTATACATTGTCATTGTTTGCTGAGAGCGTAAAAATTGGGCACGAGGAGCTGATTTTGTTCACAGTAAGTACGTTTTCCATAAATGATTTGATTCCAATAGATAATTAAGGGGAACTTTGGAAAATTGTATTCAACCTTAAGAATAGATGTTAAGTCATATTATTGTTATGGTAAGATTTTTGGAGTATAATACGTTATTGAAAAAATTGCTCTCTTTATGCGCTGGGGCAATAATATTCCTATCAAATTAGGCCCCCATTTTACTTTTTACCCGTTTTGGCCCATTTTATATATAATTTGAAATTTCTTTTTTATCCTTTATCCCAAAATTAAAGATCCAACTCCTCCACATTCCATAGCCCACAAAAGCTTCTCATATCTATTCTTTATGCGTCTTCCGTCTTATCATATAAGCGCACTTCAACTCCAAGTGCGAAGCTGCATCTTTCATCAAGATTTGAAGTCGTTGTGGGACGAATTTGCTTCATCCTTGCTACTGGGTTTAATTTTTTTCTTCTTCTTATGTGAACTTTAAGACATAAGATCTTTATGATTTTTGAAATAATATTTACATAACTAAGAAAAAATTATTATATGTCACAATAATTAATAATTTAAAATATTTAAAAGACATAAAATAATTGCAGTCAAAGAACAATTCATTTGACTCTCGAAATTCAAACACCGTCATATAATTGGACCCAAATGGAGTATTTTTCTAGATTATCAGTCAATACTTTATTAGAATAAAGTGATCAATAATTACATACTCCCTACGTTCCAACTTATTTGGATCTATTCGCTTTTCTAAAGCCAAATTGACTAATCTTTGAAACTAAATTGAATTAGATTAACTCAATATTTTAAAGTTAAAATTTAGATATCTAAAAGATATGCAATAAGTACTATAACTTGCAATTATTCTCATGTTAATATGATAAAAAATACATTTCAAAAAGTTAGTCAAATTTATATAATTGAATATCAAAAAATGAATAAGTTCACATAAAATGAAACAGAGGGAGTGTGTTTTAAGTCGGTGTGAATATCTTTTAAACCATCAGCATATAATACTTAAGCTCTTCCTAAATAACTTGAGAATTAGGATAAGCTGTCCAGGGGCGGCCCGATGAATTTCGTGACCTAAGGCCAAACTTTATGAGGGGACTTAACTTTTTTATTTAAAATTTTATTTTATTTTTATTTGGAGTCTATTTTTCTAGCTCTTTTTAGGTGCAAATTATTAGTATATTTTTTATAATCAATTTCTCCTAATAAGTCTTTCTCAATTGATAATATAGCTAATTCATTTAAATCTCTATTGAGATATTATTGATCTTAGGTAAGGTTTTATCAATTTTAATTTTGAAACACTTCCTTTTGCTGAAGCAACGATAATAGGCTTTATTAACAGTAGTATAAGTAATATAGGGATTTGAAAAAGAATCAAATCTTTTTATTTGATTGAGTATATCAATTAAAATGTTATCATTTAATTGTAGTATTTTTCTTAATATTTTTAATTCAGAAAATAAATCTAAACTGTCAATATCGGCTTGAATATTATGCTTTAAGGAACACTCAAGATTAAGGCAATATTTTTTTAAATTTTCATCATCTAGTGATCTCAGTTTTTTACCGCTAAATAGAAAATCAAAAATATTTTCTACTACTATGTATAAAACGTAATCAATTCCAAAGGACTCTTCGAGAGTTTGAAATTTCATTGTCAACATTCTACTCAAATTGTTTCTTCCTATATATCACACATTTCTCATGAAATCCGAGTTCGATATTCATTTCAAATGCAATTTCCGTGGTAGAAATCATATCAGTTGCAAATCCTTCTTCTCTATATTTGTTAAAGAAAGAAATCAAGCATTTTCACTTCACAGAACCTTTTTTAAAAAACTTTATATATAGCCTATTAGGTGTAACAAAAATGGACCCCCACAAATATGGGGCCTAAAGCATTTGCTTTACCTGCTTTAGGAAAGGGCTGTCCCTGAAGCTGTCTCATTAACCATTTTAAAAAGTTAAAATAATCTAACTGGCTTGCACTCCTCATTAGGGGCTAGCTATACAAGGATTGACAATCTAATATAAGTTGATTTAGAAAAGTACAGTAGCGGAGCTACAATACTCCAAAGGTGGTCAGGCGAACACCCTTTGGTGAAAAATTACAATCTGTATATAAGTAAAATTCTGTTCTATTTAAATATGTATCACGGTTTGCACAACCTTGACACAACTGAGCGATGTAGCCTTGCGGTGAATAGTGTACAAAATGTGTCAACAAACACAGGTTCTAATCCCAGTGAGAGTGTTTTTACAGCACTTCTTCTTCTTCTTTTTTTTTTGGTTGAAAAAATCGATAAAATAATCAAACTGCAACGTTGCGTCACCTTTTCCTCTTATTGTTAAAGTCTGAGATTGAAAGTTTGGTCAATATTTCTAAATCTCTAAAATAATTTGCAACTAGAATAAAATAGTTGATGCTTAAGATTTTCTTTTAAAGAAGCTTGGGATTTTCACTTGTAAGGTAAAGGTGTTGTAGCCTACTCATAAAGCAGCATTGCTAGAACCTACTTATAAAGTATTTTTTAAAAGATGTTCTTACTATTCTAATAAGTGGTGCACTTGACTATTATTTCAATTTGATTTGAAGTTTCAATAGATTTGAGGAATTATTTTAGTGAAGTACCAAAAATAAGTTTGACATCTCAAATCAACCTAATAGAGAAGAATCTTTAGACCAATCAGAAGTACCGTCGCATTTTGCTCAAAGACAAAAACTTGATTTAAATTCTCTAAATCATGATCCAGCTAAAACTACTCCACTTTTAAATTATCATCCCAACATTCGTAATCAAATAAGGAGTGAATACCTTCGAATTGGTCCTTGCCAACCTCTGAGTCATGTCTTCCCTCAGTATAATATTTCTAGATCAATGCATCGTTTCGTTTCTAAATGATTTGATGATTATGGTGACTGGTCGGAGTATAGCGCGGGTACAAATGTGGCATATTTTTTACCATATCATTTTTTTAAAAGGTGTTAGTATTCATGAAGGTGGAGGTGATGTATTTTCAAGTAAAGGGTTTTAAAATTGGCGTAAGGTCAAAGACAGTTTTTCAAAGCATATTGATGGTCCCAATAGCATTCATAATCATGAAAAAAAATTGTAAAGATCTAATGCAGCACAACAATCCAATTATGCTGCATCTGACAAACAATCTGATCAAATGAAACTTGAATACTAGCTTCGCTTAAATGCTCCAATTGATGTGGTAAGACTTCTTTTGAATAAAGTATTGGCACTCCGTTCTCACGATGAAAGTAAATCTTCATTGAACAAAGGTAATTTTCTTGAAGTTCTTTCATGGTAACGAGATAGATGTGAAAAGATTAAGCCTTTTGTGTTGCAGAATGCTCCAAAAAATAATAAAATGACTTCTTCATACATTCAAAAAGAAATTGTGATCGCACGTAAAATAGAAATAATTAAGGCTATAATAAAGAATCTAAATGGTGATTACTTTTTTCTATTAGTCGATGAATCTTTTGATGTGTCACGATGTGTTACACAAAGAGCAAATGACTATTGTTTTACGACATGTTGATATAAAGGGATTTGTGACGGAAGCATTTATTGGACTTGTTCATGTTCCTGATACTAGTGCTTTATTCCTAAAGAAAATAATTGTTGGCGTACTTGCTCATCATTCATTAAGATTATATTATGTATGTGGACAATATTATAACAGAGCAAGCAATAAGTCTTAAAATGTTATTAAACAAGAAAGTAGATTGGCCCATTCTATTCATTGTTTTCCCATCAACTTTAATTATTTCTTCTAGTGGTTTCAAAAAAGTGTGTTCAAGTGGGAGAACTTGTGTTGTTCGTTTCAAATATTTTGAATGTAGTAGGAGCTTCTTTTAAACGTATGGATGAACTTCGAGAATCTCAAAAAGAAAAACTTCAAGAGGCATTAGATGTGGGTGAGCTAGAAACGGGTAGAGGCTTAAATCAAGAGCTCATTTTCTTTAGAGCCGGTGATACTCATTGGGGATCTCACTACAAGTCGTTTGGAAATGTATACTTTTGTTTGAATCTATTGTTGATGTACTTGGTACTCTTGTTGAAGATGCAAGAACTTTAGATGAAAGAGCTAAGGCATCGAGACATCTTTGAAGTTGCCAAACGTTTGAGGTTGCTTTCATGCTGCATTTGATGAAAGATACTTTGGGAATCACATGTCATCTAAATATATCGCTCAAGAAAAAATAAGCAGGATATTGCTAATGCTAAGATACTTGTTGAAGTAGCAAAAGGAAGCCTTCAGACATTAAGAGTTGATGGATGTGATCTACTTAACGATAAGGTATCTACATTTTATATGTATGATATTCTAAAAATAGTTTCCCGCATTTTTGCACCAAAGACTACCGACCAAAATTGGTCCGTTTCATAAAAAAAAAATTAAAAAATAAAATATTTTGAAAACCCGATTGACTTCGGTCAATTTTTTGGCCGGTTTTTGACCGACTAAAATCGGTCAGTCAACCGTGGTCGGTTTTTGCCGAATTTCTAGTAATGACTAAATTATATCCTAAGGACTTCGATGAATTTAGTTTGGATGTCCTTGAGAATAAACTTGCTAATTACATTATTGATGTACGTGATACTGATAAAAGGTTCTCAAATTTAAGTGGACTTGGTGAACTTTCAAGAAAACTAGCTAGTTGAAACAAAGAAGAATATTACTTTTATTCTTGTATTCCGCTTGGTGAAATTTGCTTCTTCCAGTTGCCACAACCACCGTTGAAAGAGCTTTTTCTGCGATTAAATTTATCAAAAATGACTTGCGGAATCGAATAGAGGAAGAATTTTTAGATGGTTGCATAGTGCCTCATGTAAAAAAAAATAAGTATGTTGTACTATTTCTAATGAGTTTATTATAAAAATATTTTAAGAGATGAAACCTCATCGAGTGCAATTATAATAGTATTTTTGGATTATACTAGTATTGTTTTTTGTTGATTTATTTATATTAGTTTTGATTTATACAACTGTTAGTTATATTACAAGCATTTTTTTTATTTAGCAAAATATTGGGTAGCTTAAAAGTTTTCGGTGCACCAATTCTTCAAAAAGTTTTTTATTAATTACTTACTCGTGGTGAAATTTTTGACTACCCCACTAGAAAGTACATCAAGCTAGAATTTAAGTTGCCAACCTAGCATGCACGAATCACCACACATTCTCATGTATTAGGAAATTCTTATGCGTAGAAACTCTATATATACATCTACATAAGATGTTTGTCAAACAGATCGAGATATCCATTAGACTGGTCTAAAAAGTCCAGTGGTTTAACTGTTTAAACATGGAGTCTCTTTACTCTAGCATCCATTACTGGCTTGTTGACCATCCGAACATCAGCCAATTCGAGTGGAAACAGGGCAACACTTTTGGTTCCTCCCTACTTTTCCTCACAGTATCAGTGTCTATCTACTTGTTCCTCACTCTATTGTCTCTCAGATTCTCAACATTACTTCCCAGCATCTCTACTACCACCATGCGCCCCATTACAGCAGTCCACAGCCTCATTCTCTGTCTCCTCTCTATCATCATGGTCATTGGCTGCAGCCTCTCTATTCTCCAGCAAAAGCCACCCAATGATTGGACGTGGGTCGTCTGCTTCCCTGCCAATCATACTCTTACACGTGGACCAGTGTTCTTCTGGATTTATTTCTGCTACCTTTCCAAGATTCTTGAATTCATAGATACCCTTCTAATCATACTCAGCAGCTCTCGCTCGCGAAGGCTGTCGTTCCTCCACATCTACCACCATGCAATTGTGACTGTTCTTGCTTATATCGGGCTCCAGGCTTCTCAGTCGCTGTTAGGTCTCGCTGTCATCATTAATTCTTCGATTCACGTTCTAATGTATGCCTATTATTTCCTCTCTGCTATAGGAAAAAGGCCGTGGTGGAAGAAGGTGGTCACAAACTGTCAAATTGTCCAATTCATGTTTGGCTTTCTATGTTCGGCTATAATGTTGTATTATCACTTTACTAGTGAGTTTGGATGCACCGGAGTTGGGTCTTGGTGCTTCGGTTTTGCGTTTAATGCCTCACTTTTGGTGCTCTTTCTTGACTTTCATTCCAAGAACTATACCAACAACATCAAGAAAGCGCGTGACGATGAGCTGGACAAAGACAAATAACTCTTATCATAGCGACTAGTTTGTACTCCATGTATCCATTGCTTATTTGTTCTGCTTGCCTACTTTTTACTTCCATTTTTTTTAGAAACAACTACCTATTGGTGGTTGACGTTATTGAAATAAACGAAACCAAGTATCATAGGGGATTAGGCCAAAGTCGTCCCTACGGATAGAGTTAAATTCTAGCATGTAGGGAATGAGTCGACTAACGACCCTTTATTTTATTTACGTTGATTTCTTAGATCTAACTTAATTACAGTTGAGCAAAAATAAGAGATTTACTCCATCTGTTTCAATTTAGATAACACACTTTCCTTACTAGTACGTTCCAAAAAGAATGATATATTTCTACAATTGGAAATAATTCAACTTTAAACTCTTTATTTATCCATTTTACACTTGTATTGGGTAAAATACTTTTACACGAGTCCGGGTCGGGGCTTACCCAACTAGAAAAAGTCGTAACGGAGGCGTTATAAGACCGAACTAATCCGGTACGGAGACAAGAAGTTGGGCTCGATAGTCAGAGCAACCGGGATGGAATGAATCGATGCGACCGACCGGGAAATGCTAAAGGACCGAAGACCGGTCTCGAACCGCATATCTCGCCTATCACCGGATATTTCGCCAGGAGCAATTATCTCAACCGTTTTAGCCGTTAGAACGTGATTTGGGGAGATCCTACCCCGGATTTTAGGGGATTTACCCTATAATCAGTTATTTACCTTGTTTATAATTCTGATTGTAGCCTATAATAGGCAGTTTTTGGCTCATAGTTTAGGACACACGAAACATCAATAGAAAAACTCTTTATCTTCTTTGGTTATCTAATACAGTTATTGTTACTACGGCAAAAGGCTGATATTCTTTCATATTGTTCACCATAATTAACGGTTTCATCACTTTTCTCTTACATTTTAATTGTCTCGTCATATTATTATTCAGTATCAATTAGTTTACGGATCCTTAGCACTGCGAACAAATTCAATTGTTATCCAATTTTTAGGTTAAACAGTTAGTATCAATTAGTTTACGGATCCTTAGCACTGCGAACAAATTCAATTGTTATCCAATTTTTAGGGTAAACATGAACATTTCGCTTAGTCACTACCATATTTTTTTGGCTTCAATCATCTACCCTAGCGGCGCCTCAACACTGTGTACTCCCCTTAACACGGCTTCCTTGCC
>MCJB01018440.1:152099-172869 GCA_002018475.1 Nicotiana obtusifolia | reverse complement strand
AAACGAGGGGACTATCTGTACTGGGTAAAGTATTTATACACGGGTTCGGGTCAGGGCTGACCCAATTAGAAGGAGTTACGGCGTAGACATCCGATTCGTAGATAAAGAGATGGGTCCGATATTCGACACAACCGGAATGGGATGCGACCGACTGGGAAATGTCATAGGACCAAAGACCGGACTCAAGCCGCACATTTAGCCTATCATCGGATATTTCGCCAGGAGTGATTGTCTCAACCGTCTCAACCGTTACAGCGTGATTTGGGGAGATTCTATCCCGGATTTTAGGGGATTTATCCTATAATTGGTAATTTACCTTGTTTATAGTTATAGTTGTAGCCTATAAGAAGGGATTTGGGCTCATAGTTGTAATCATCTAAGGATATCAATAAAAATTCTCTTCTCTCTAGTTATCAAAATACTATTATTGTCACTGTCAAAAAGGGTCCTCTTCCTCTTGCTTTGTTCATCATAATCGACGGTTACATCATTCTCTTCTCATATTTCAATTATTTTATCATATCGTTATTAAAGTATCAATTAGTTTACAGATCCTTAGCACTGCGAACAAATTCAATTGTTATCCAATATTTAGAGTAAACAGTTTGGCGCCCACCGTGGGGCTAAGGATATTAGTGAACTTTTGATACATATTTTTTTTCAAACACAATTTTACACTTGCTCTTTGCAGAAATTTCTGTTTTTCAGGTCACCAGGTAAAACATGGCACACTCACTTCCAACCAACAATGAACTCAACAATCGAGTTGGAGATAATGTCATACCCGAGCACGAAGGCCCAGTAGATGTCAATTCCCAAATAGCATTTGACGCCAACCAGGCGCCAGGCTCTTCACACAGCGTTCGGGGTGAAAATCGTTCAGGAATCAGGAAAATGGAGAGGAAGTAATTAGCCTCAAAATAATTTTTGAGATGCTGCAAAACCAACAGGCAGCGATAGCGCAGTTACAAAATCGAGTTCAGGACCAGGTGGGAACGGATAATGTCCCGCCACAGGCTGCACCCGAACAAGGTGAACCGGCCTCAACACAACCAAATGAGAGCAGTTCGGAGGCTAACTCTGGAATTATCAAAATGCTCGAAGAATTAACCAAACGAGTTGAGACCGGGGAAAAGAAAATTGAGGATAACAACAAGAAGGTCGAAACATACAACTCAAGAGTCGACCAAATACCGGGTGCTCCTCCAGTTCTGAAAGGCTTAGATGCCAAAAAGTTCATGCATAAGCTGTTCCCGTCTAGTGCTGCTCCGAAGCCGATCCCGAAGAAGTTTCGAATGCCCGATATCCCAAAATATAACGGGACTTCGGACCCCAACGAGCAAGTGACAGCTTATACTTGTGCAATAAATGGGAACGATCTCGAAGACGACGAGATCGAATCTGTCCTATTAAAGAAGTTCGGAGAAACCCTATCTAAAGGGGCGATGACGTGGTATCATAATTTGCCACCAAATTCTATCGATTCGTTTGCTATGTTGGCTGACACATTTGTAAAGGCTCATGCGGGGTCCATTAAAGTAGAAACGAGGAAATCGGATCTGTTCAAAGTCAGACAACACGACAATGAGACACTTAGGGAATTCGTGTCTCGTTTCCAGATGGAGCGGATGGATCTGCCTCCGGTCACGGATGATTGGGCGGTACAGGCTTTTACTCAAGGGTTGAATACCAACAGTTCGGTGGCTTCAAGGCAGCTTAAACAAAGCTTAATCGAATATCCGGCAATCACCTGGGCGGATATTCATAACTGGTATCAGTCAAAGATCAGAATAGAAGACGATCAGGTCGGAGCGGGTTCAAGTTCCTCTTACACTATCAAGAATTTTGACCGGTCTCAAAGGGGTAACCTTCGGGAACCGAGGTCAAATAGAGACAGACACCGACCATATCTGGAAGACCGGCGAGCTACTTCGAGAGGACCCAAGTTCCCGAAACATGAAAATAAATATGAGAGAAATAGAAGACCACTGCCGAAAACTAACTTCGAGAAATATGGTGATCGACAGGATGTACCCCGGTTGTCCGAATACAACTTTAACGTCGATTCAGCAACTCTGGTATCGGCAATCGGACATATCAAAGACACTAGGTGGCCCAGACCTTTGCAAACGGATCCTTCTAAAAGAGATCCGAACCTTGTGTGCAAATATCATGGCACACACGGTCACAGGACTGAAGATTGCAGACAACTACGAGAAGAAGTAGCCCGATTACTCGATAATGGGCACCTTCGGGAATTTCTTGGTGATCGAGCTAAGAACCATTATGAAAACCGGGATAGACCGATCGACCAGAAAGAACCAAAGCATACCATAAACATGATAATCGGAGAGCTCGACTCCGGTATTTCAACACAGGAGACTTGGTGCTCAGAAGGGTCACCCTCAACACTCGAGATCCCAACGAGGGGAAGTTGGGACTGAATTGGGAAGGTCCTTATGCCATTTTGAAAGTGACCGGGAAAGGGTCCTACAAGCTGGGAACCGTAGATGGGAAAGAACTACCCAACAACTGGAATGTGAGCCATTTGAAGAAGTACTACTGCTAAGGTAATCTTTTCCTTTTTTCTTGCTAAGTTTACATTTTTTCGATACTAACGTATGCAGGGTAAATCAGCGTCTAGCAAAGACCATCACACAAGAAGGCTGAAAGCAAGCGCTGCACTCTTTTTCCCTTCGACTGTCTTTGTCCCAATCTGGGTTTTTTGGCAAGGTTTTTAATGAGGCAGCGTACATGTCGTGCTACTATAATCAATCAGGGAAGCTTACATTTTGTCCGAAAAATTAGTTTCGAGAGGCCAAGCTAAAGATCGGTAGGAATTGATGTAAGGGTCAAACGGCCGAAGGAGCCGTACCCTAGTAGAACGGTCTAGCTCGCCCCGACCAACAAAATGTACCATTGTTCAAATTATAGCAAAGACTATTCGATACCTGCATTGCTTCGTCAAACCTAAGGATTTTATCCTACTATTATTTTGCAAACAAATCAGCGCGCAATAAAATCGAATGAGATAAGACCTGACAAGGCAAAATTCGAAATCGGTCAGACAGGCCAAGGCCCCTTTTTTGAAGCTAGCAAAGCTTTAACTAAGACCGATGCGATCGAACTAAATCGCGGCTAAGGCCAAATCACGTAAAGCTAAGGCCAATACGATGAAATAACAGTCAAGGCTGATCATTGCCGGCCACAGTAAAGGCCGGAGTGTGTGATCCTCGTTATTCGCACAAACCTATTTGCGGCTACGGTCGAGCAGTATGAAAATAAATACTCTTGATCGATCAAGTTAAATCACAGCTAAGGCCGAATCCTTTCGAAAACTGGCATACGATCAAAGTTCGAATAAAGAACGAAGACGCCAGTCTAAAGCACATTACGAAATTTATTTGATTCGGGTCGGGCAGCCTTATTAGGGCAAGACATCGGCCTTCACGAATCCGAAGATAATCAATGGTTCAACCAAGGCTAAGTCCGCACCGACTATCTTTTTCGAATAGAACTACAACTTAAGCAATTTTATGCGTTTAAAGTTTGTTTCAGGATCGAAGTCAAGTTGGCAGTGGGACAATCATTCACAATTCCAGGCCAAGTCATCAGGTGGTGACAAATGAAGGACAAAAGATAAATTTTGTACATATATATATTCATGAGGGACAATTACATAGATGGAACGAAGGGAAAACAACATTAGTCGGAGCCATCCTCGAATTCTTCCGGAAAGGTTTTCCTCCTCAACTCATCTTCGGCTTTAGTTGCCTCAGCTATTTCGGAAGACAAGTCGAGACCTCGTGCTCGAAGCTCCTCGAGGACGTTGAGGCGAGTTTGACACTTAGCATATTCCACTAGTTCCCTCGACTGCTTATTGGCCATATCAGCATCGGCCCTATACTGGGCTATTAGATCATCGGCTGTGGCTTTGTTCTTGACAATCTTCGACTCTGCCTCCTGAAGCTTGGTAGACAAAGTCGTCCGGTCATGGCCAAGTGATCGGATTTCGAGGCTTTGAAGTTCTTTATCCTTAAGCAAAATCTCAATCCGTTCCTGAAGAGTCGATCTATCTAAATTCAGCTGCTCTATTTGGGATTTGCATCGACTCAGTTCGGCATTGGATTCGCTGAGTTCGGCCCGCAGCCGTTCCAACAGTTTGTTCTTCGCCTCTAACTGGTCGACGCAGGAAGCATGCTCCTTCCTTAAGAGGTTCAACTCAATCCGGGTATTTGACATCCGGTCTTCGAGTTTCTGGCGTCGGTCCATCTCGCGTTCCATCCCTTCCTTGATACGTAGGAACACCTCATGATGAAGCACCGTAGACTGCAAACAATTGAATCAGAAAAATGCTAGCCAATCTCGGAATCAGAATATTAACTCGAAATTGAAACAAGGAAGAATGCTTACTTTGATCGATGCTTGCATGGCTTCGTTAAATAGGCAGGCCCAATCCACGGCATCCATGGCGGCCTGATCTTCTTCCGTCACCAGCTGATGGAAGTAACTTGCTATACCAACCGGAGGTCCCAACGCCCGAGCATCTTCGGAAATAGAAAAGGTTATTACCCTTCTTCGGTCAGGATGCAAGCTCGGAGCAGGGAATTTATCGACCAGATGAATACTGGTCGAAGCCCTGCTCGATTCGGCCGGGGGGCTCTTTCGAGGGATTTCGAAACCAAAGGTATCTGATGACGACACCCCATCGAAGTAGTCCTCAAAATTTCCCGGCATGGCCGGTATTCTACCCGGCGGTTGAATCCAAGCATCCCCGGTCTCCTTCAGAGATGTTTCGGAAAGAGAAGGTTGTTGAGCCATCTCGGGAAGATCGGAAGGCTCTTGTGTCGGGGCCGGAGGCTCAATCGTGTCTCCGACTCTTGCCTCCGCATCGCCTTGGGATAAATCGGCATCATCCGCTACCTGCTCGGGGACTCCCCGAGTAGGTTTGCGACGAGTAAGTTTGGAACCTTCCTCCTCCTCTCCCGAACCCTCACTCACAGAGACGGTGGAGACAGTAGGTTTGCGAGCCAACATTTTCTGCCTTTTCTTCTTCTTCGTGGGTTCAGTTTGCGTGGGGCCCCCCTTTCTTTTGTCCCTTGTTTCCGAGGCCGGTATCGGAAGGGGACAAAGGACTGCCGATCTCAACTCAACATCCTTGGATAGACCTGCAAATCATATTTTTCAGAATTGAAGTGTGGTGTCAGCTTATTGAAAGGTGCTTCAATCGAAAGAGCTTACCATGATTTTTGGCCTCCCATAATCCTTTCGAAGTTTCCTTCCAGGCCCTCTCCGAGTAGGTCCGTTGGGCCGCTATTTTGCCGATCCAGCCCGCCAAATCTTCGATAGCAGCCGGAGTTTGGGGAATAGCTGAGCAACAAAGGTTTTCGGTCATGTATCAAAAAATAGCAGCAAGAAAAAAAATAGTCGATGAAATACTTACGGTTAACATTCCACTTCTCCGGAAATGGCATACAGTCAGTCGGGATCAGGTCGGAGGTCTTGATTCGAACGAACCTGCTCATCCACCCCCGATCTCTGTCCTCATCAATACTTGAAAAGTGAGGTTTACTGGCTCGACGAGTCAGTTTAATTAGTCCCCCTCGAAACATACGGGGGCTATACAAACGGAGTAAGTGGTCGAGGGTGAAGGGGTGACCACCCTCGACCTTGTCTACAAAAAAGCGAAAGAGATATACAATTCGCCACATAGAAGGATGGATTTGGCCTAAAGTAACCTCGAATCTCCTACAGAATTCTACTATTATTGAATCTATAGACCCTATGGTAAAAGGATATGTGTATACGCTGAGGTATCCCTCAACGTATGTGGTGATAGCTTCATCAGAAGAAGGAACGACCACTTCCTTATCAGCCCAATGACATTCCGCCTTCACCCTATCAAGATGTTTTTGGGTGATGGAACTAATATAGTCGGATACAGGCTCACCACGACCGGGAACCGAGGATGCCTTTTCAACTTTAAAGTCGGAACTGGTAGGGCACCCTACAGGGACGAAGGCTTTCAACGGGGGCTCCGATGAAGGCTCATCAGTGCGAACCGTCTCAGTGGGGGAATTTTGTCTGGGAGGAATAGATTTTGAAGTTTTTGCCATTGTAGGAGCAAGAATCAGAAAAGGTTGCAGATGGGTATAGGCTTGCTGAAGAAGGAGATCAAAAGATAATTTGAAAAGGGTAAGCCAAAAAGTGCGAAGGTAAAAAGGGTAAAGAGTGGTTAAAAGGACTATATATATTTTACCAAAAGCGGCGGCACAAAGCACGAAGCGGTCAGGCATTAAATGCACGCCTTAAATGCCTGCAGCGTACGCGTTAACCAAGGATGGGACTTGTGATGATTGCTTATTTTGGCATTATTCAAACGTCATAAGGGTATCGTCACAACTTAGTTGCTTTCAAGAACAAGTCACAATACGATGTTGTCCACATATCGTAATCAACGGGTATGTCGGTCACGAGCTACGAGAGATCGGTGAACACAAACTCATATCGTTTATTATCCTTACTCTCTAATAAACGAGGGGACTATCTGTATTGGGTAAAATACTTTTACACGAGTCAGGGTCGGGGCTGACCCAACTAGAAAAAGTCGTAACGGAGGCGTTATAAGACCGAACTAATCCGGTACGGAGACAAGAAGTTGGGCTCGATAGTCGGAGCAACCGGGATGGAATGAATCGATGCGACCGATCGGGAAATGCTAAAGGACCGAAGACCGGTCTCGAACCGCATATCTCGCCTATCACCGGATATTTCGCCAGGAGCAATTATCTCAACCGTTTTAGCCGTTAGAACGTGATTTGGGGAGATTCTACCCCGGATTTTAGGGGATTTACCCTATAATCAGTTATTTACCTTGTTTATAATTCTGATTGTAGCCTATAATAGGCAGTTTTTGGCTCATAGTTGAGGACACACGAAACATCAATAGAAAAACTCTCTATCTTCTTTGGTTATCTAATACAGTTATTGTTACTACCGCAAAAGGCTGATATTCTTTCATATTGTTCACCATAATTAACGGTTTCATCACTTTTCTCTTACATTTTAATTGTCTCATCATATTATTATTCAGTATCAATTAGTTTACGGATCCTTAGCACTGCGAACAAATTCAGTTGTTATCCAATTTTTAGGGTAAACAACACTTAATGATAAGCTTTTATAACCATACAATTGTCATGGCACCTTAAGCTTTTACCCCGTAAAATTTTAAGACTACACGTTTTAAAAAGCTTCTTTTCTTTTCTTAAATTTCGTGCTGATTCAAACTATCTCATCTAAATTGAAATAGAAGAAGTAGTAATTAAAGGTCAACTCCTTGTTTTGATTATTCTACGGGAGCCAATCGGTGCTCTTTTTTCTTGCTTACTGAAGAGCTCACGTTCAATTTTTGACACTTCTACTTTTTTTTTTCTTTTAAATTATTTGTCCTCAACTCGAGTAGCAAAATAGCAGAATGTATTCATCTAGTTCGAGGTCAAAGTCATCTTCATCGAAAAGTCAGTGTCATTACTGTAGCATCCTGGAAATGTTTTTCTAAATATATACTATGTTCCCCATCATAATCAAATTTGTGCTTAGGGGTGTTTGCGAAGTTGAGAAGGTTTATAATACCTAAATCTCAAGTTTTAACGGTTTATATGGATATTTAGAAATCGGGAAGGTGGTTTGGAGCAAGTTAGAAATGATAATAGTAAAAGATGTCCACGTGAAACAAGGCCTAAATTCAAAAGTATATATCCCTTGAAATATAAGGAATTTGTCTGTGGTTTAAACATGAAAACAGTAGCCCTGAA
This sequence comes from Nicotiana obtusifolia, assembly GCA_002018475.1. Taxonomy (NCBI): domain Eukaryota; kingdom Viridiplantae; phylum Streptophyta; class Magnoliopsida; order Solanales; family Solanaceae; genus Nicotiana; species Nicotiana obtusifolia. The sequence continues at coordinate 165,052 of MCJB01018440.1, read as the reverse complement.
GTCTAGTTCCAGCGCTTCAAACCTTTCGCCAATTCGAGCTTAATATAAAATGTTACAGCTTTTCTTTCCTTTTTTTTTTTTTAATCGAATGGTGGCAATGCAGACCCAGGCGTGCGATAGGTTCGCGACGACAGCCATCACTGGAGTTATAAATATCACATCTTCTTTTTTCCGAAGATTATGAAAAAAAAAGTATTTTTTATGATATTATTTTAAAAAGAATTATTTTGATTTATTTTAAGGAGTCGCCATTTGGAGTTATTCGATTTTGGTGTTTCAAGTCACCATTTTATTAATCCCTAATAAAGGAGAGTTTTCACTCCATTTATGGTCTACGAGAAGACCAGTTAAGATATTCTGCTAACGGAGAAGAAGGTGTAACGCACTCTTCGAATTCCGTGATTTCAACACAGTCACTTAACAATTTACACTTGGCTTAATTAATTTAGATATTCTATGCTTTTAAAGATTTTATGCATTTCTGCTTTTAAAAACCAATTTTATTTGATTGTATAAAGAATTATGGAATTTATCATGAATAAATCGTGAGAACTGCACCCTTGATGTGATTAAATGTCAGAAATTGTGCCATCCACGCGTACCCACAATTAATGATGCTTTTATTATTATTTTGAAGTTAATTGATTAAGTTGCATAAACGCGCACCTAAATTTGGAGTTACGTATAACAGTTATGTCACAAAACCATACTCATAACCATGATGATTATATTATTTATCATACTTAAAGTAACTAACACGTAATGGGTTATTTTCCTAAAGTAATTTGAGATATTTGTGTAACGATCCAACTGATCATTTTGAGTTTTAGCGTTCCGTTCAGTGATTCGAGGCCTTGGGTTGCTTCATATTGTGTATTGCGACTTGTGTGCATGGCCGAATTTGATTTTCGGACGTCTCGGGATGAATTCGGAAGTGATTCTCACTTTAGAAGCTTAAGTTGAAAATATTGACTAAGGTTTGACTTTTGTAGAAACAACCCCGAAATAGTTTTTCGATTGCTCCGACAGGTTCGTATCGTGATTTGGATTTGAGCGTGTGCCCGTAATCGAATTCAGAGGTTCGTAGTTTGATTTGTGTTGTTATGTCGAAAATTGGCAATTTAAAGGCTTAAAATTTTGATAAGTTTGGCCGTAAGTTCTTCATAGCTATCGTACTTGGAATTCTGTTTCGGGACTTGGAATAGGTCCATTTTATTATTTGAAACTTGTTTGCATAGTTTGTCGTCATTCCGAATTGATTCGATAGGAATCGAACGTGCGGTTGTACTTTTAGAAACTCTTGAGTTTCATATGAATTCCATGTGTTTTGGAGGTCCGATTCATGGTTTCGGATGTTATTTTGGTGATTGATCACGAGAGCAAGTCCGTGTTATATTTTCAGACTTTTGTTGATGGTTGGTGTGCAGCCCCTAGGGCTTGGGTGAGTTTTGGACGCGTTTTGGAGAATTCAGAAGGTTCTGATTTTTCTTGTGTATTGATCTCGCATTTGCAAGAAATATGTCACATTTGTGACTATCGCATTTGCGGGCTTCTTCTTCGCTTTTTCCAAGTGCACTGTGGCTTGAAGAGTTCGCATTTGAGAATTCCTTATTGCATTTGCGATACTGACCTGGGCTAGGGAGGGACTGCTTTTGCGACCAAGTAGTTGCTTTTGTGAAGTGTCCCAAGTTCGCATTTGCGACTGTAGCAGGGGTGTGATGATTGTCGCATTTGCGATCTTTCATCGCAATTGCGGGGTTCGCATTTGCGAACTTCAGGTCGCATTTGTGACACCTACGCCTGGACATAAGAGCTGAGGGAGGGAATTTTAGTCTCATTTTCATATCTTTAAACCCTATACTCACTAAGAGAGAATTTTGAAGAGAGAGTTTTTATCTACAATTATTGGACAAGTGATTTTGATCAAATTTTAACTATTTTATATGATTATATATGAGATTTAACATCAAAATTATGAGAATCAAAGTGAAATTTTGAGAAACTTAGTATATGTTTTGAAAAATGAGAATTTGAGTTTTGAAAGTCGAATTGGACTTGGATTTTGAAACAAAACACGTATATGGATTTGTGGAGTTATGGATAGTTGGAACCTACCCTTGGACCCGGGTTTTGACCAGGCGGGCCTGGAGTTGACTTCTGAGAAATTGTGCAAAGATCATAGCTTTAATTATTGGAATTAATTTCTCTTGCATTATCTGGTGTTATTAAGTCGATTTTGATTAGATTTGAGCCGAGCGGAGGTGAATTATAAAGGAAAAGATGTTTTAGAGTATTGATTGAGTGATTTTGAGGTAAATATTTTGCCTAACTTTTTGTGGGGGAACTACCCCATTGGGATTGATTTATTTGCACTACGTGAAAGATGTGTACGCGAGATAGCGAGTGTGTACACGACTTGTATGTAGAAATTTAACCAGTATAAACTCTAAGGTTCTTATGTACATTAAAATGAAGTTGTCTTATCATGTTATATCCTCCATTGCTAAATTTATCCTTACGTGCTTTATGTGAAGTCATTGTTACTTGTTATCTCTTTCATTGTTGAAGTCATTGTTACATGTAATTTCTTTTATTGTTAATTTGTCCTTATTTGAAGTCATTGTTACACGTATCTTCCATAGTAATTTATCCTTGTTTGAAATCGTTGTTACATGTTATGTCTCTTATTGTTGAATTATTCTTATTTGATATCGTTGTTACATATTATCTCTCCCATTGTTGAGTTATTTTTATTTGAAGCCATTATTACTTGTTATGTCTTTCATTGTGAGCTCGTTCTTCCATTTCATTACGTTTTTGTAATTCTAGTGTTGATTTATTTGCCGTACTCACGTGCTATTGTTGGTGTTGTTATACTCAGTGGTTTTGAGTCGAGGGCTATGTTTGTTGTGGCAATGGAATTATTTTTAAGGAAAAGTTGTGGCATATGGGCACATGTGGTGTGTGTTGTTATATTATGTTGTTATGTTCTTGGTACACCTGGTATTATTGAGAGGATTGTCGGGGTGTTCGCATGTGAGTTGTCCGTGCTATTGTTATCATTGATATTTTGCACATGCCGCGTAACAAGGTGGGCTATTTATGTTGAGATTGTGCATGTGGGAAGACAATGTGGGATAATTATTATGCGCGTATGGAGAGACAACGCGGGCATCTACTTTATTGTTGCACAAGCAGCGAGACAAGGGGGGATATGTCAGGGATGATTTGTGATGGCCTGGGGGCGTTGTCATTGAAGATATTTGTGTGGTGGTGTGCCTATCCTGTCAGAGTCATGTATTTTACGGGTTTTGTTGTATTGTTTCCGATATGCCATTTGTTGTTGTTGATCTTACTTGTTGACTCGAGCTATAATAGTACACTTGCACAAGCATACATCAAATTCTGTCACTCATATTGGTCCAGGAATATGAACCTTAATGTTTGTTGATTATTTACATATATTCTTGTATACCTGCCTCTGTGTGTGAGTTGTATTATTGGCACGTGAGTTTTCTGTGCGGATATGAGATATTGTTACTGTTGGAACGTGAGTTGTCCGTGCAGACATGAGGTATTAATGGTATTGGCATGTGAGTTGTCCATGCAACACGTGAGTTATCCTTGCGATTGTGATTGGTAATATGGGCACAAAATGTCAAGTGATTAGGGCTCGTAACTTGGCCCGTGATTTGTGATTATGAGGTATGATACCTCGGGGTAATTCTTATATAAACCTTGTGTGCGAGTTATTGATTATTGGGTTGTTACTTATTTTTCCTTACTTGAGTTCACTGGACTTAAACTTTATTATGCTCACTTTACGGCATTATTACATGTTTGTTCCTTCTTGCTAATTTTTGCTTCTGGTTTTCAATTGCCAATATCGTATTGTTATTCTTAGCATGTTCGCTTTATATTGATATTGTTCTCTATTAGTTTTATATTCATACTTGTACAGGTTATTATGTCTAGTAGGTGTCTTAACTGTTCCTCGCCACTACTTCACCGAGGTTACTCTTGACACTTAATGGGTACCGCTGTGGTGCACTCATGCTACGCTTGCTGCACATTTTTGTGCAGATCTAGGTACTTTGGAGGGCGATGGTCATCAGTTAGCTGATTGCGAGTTGTGGCGGAGACTTCAAGGTATACCTGCCATTGCATTCGCAGGCCTCAAAGTCACCTTCTAGAGTTCTATATTGTTACTGTTTACTTCCATTCCAGACATTGATGTATTTGATATTCTTAGTTACTCTTAGAAGGGCTTATGAATTGTACTACCAGTTTTGGGATGTTGTATATCTACTTGGGATTTTTCACTTTATATAGAAATTTCTGTTTCATGTTTAATAGTTGATTGGTTTAAATCTGTTACTAATTCAATAAGTGTTAGGCTTACCTAGTCTTATAAACTAGGTGGCATCACGTCTCCTAAGGAGGGATGTTAGGTCATGATAAGTTGGTATCAGAGCTCTAGGTTCATAGTTGTTACGAGTCGTAAGCAAGTTTAAGAGAGTCTTGTGTCGGTATGGAGACGTATGTACTTACCTTCAAGAGGTTATTTAACTATTAGGAAACTTCACTTCTTTCATTCCTATCGTGTGAGTTTATTAATTTCGAAGTTTGAGCCTTCTTCATTCTATTCTCTCACATATGGTGAGAACATGAGCTGCACTTACTGATGATGATGCCCCCAAAGCCGGTGTTGCTAGGGGCCGAGGCAGAGGCAGAGGCAGAAGCTGAGGAGGAGCACGTACTACAGCTAGAGCACCTGCCAGAGTAGCAGCTGAGGAGCCACCAGTAGCTCCGGTTGGGGGACAGGCACCAAAGGCGCATGTTGCTACCCCTGGACTTCAGGAGACTTTAGCATTGTTCTTGAGTATGTTTGGTACATTGGCTCAGGCAGGATTGATTCTAGTTGCACTAGCTACTTTATAGACCGTGGGAGGAGCTCAGACTCCCGCTGCCCGTACTCCAGAGCAGCGAGTCCACATTGGTTAGTTCCGGGTGTTATGCGAGCACAACCTGTTATTCCTGGTTCAGCCTGAGGTCAGGCTAGGGGCATCTGAGGAGGAACAATTGAGACTTGAGAGGTTCAAGAAGTATCATCCTCGTACTTATAGTGGCCTAGCTACCGAGGATGCGCAGGGTTTTCTGGACAAGTGGCACCGTATTCTCCACACCATGGGTATTGTCGAGACGGCGGAGCTGCTTTTACTACGTTTCAGTTGTCTGGAGCAGCATATCAGTGGTGGTAGGCTTATGAGGAGGGAAGGCCAGCGAATGCAGTGCCACTCACTTAGACTCAGTTTTCAGAGATGTTTTGAGGAAGTTTGTTCCCCAGACCCTTCAGGATGCATGGCACACAAAGTTCAAGCAACTACGTTGGGGCACTATGACCGTGTCAGAGTACGCCATCAGATTCAGTGAGTTGTCCCTTCATGCACCTGCTTTGGTTTCTACAATTAGGGAGCGAGTCCGCAATTTCATTGAGGGGCTCAGTTATGGTATCTGATTCAATATGGCTCAGGAGTTGGAGATAAATGTTCTATTTCAATAGGTGGCAGAGATTGCTCGCAAATTAGAGGGTATGCGGGGCCAGGAGAGAGAGCGTAGGGAGGCTAAGAGGCCACGTGGATCGGGAGGATCTACCGATCCCTATTTTGGGGGTAGGGTGCTGTAACGGTCCGGCCTGTTCCCCTATTTACTGCTTATTCTACGCTCAATTATTGATATGTGACTTGCCGAGATAGTTAGTTTCGTTCAGGATATGTTTCAGAATGAGTTGAGACATTTAGTCACAAGGTTGGAAACTTAAGTTGAAAAGGTTGACCGGATGTCGACCTATGTGTAAATGGCTCCGAAATGGAGTTTTGATGGTTCCGATAGCTCCGTTGCGTGATTTTAGACTTAGGAGTATTTCAGGATAGTGATTTGGAGGTCCGTAGTTGATTTTGGATTGAAATGGCGAAAGTTGAAAAATTAGAAGTTTTGGAAATTAAGAAGTTTGACTGAGAGTTGACTTTATGGTTACCGGCTTGGATTTTGGTTATGGAAGTTAGAGTAGGTTCGTTGTGTCATTTATGACTTGTGCGTAAAATTTGAGGTCAATCAGACTGATTTGATAGGTTTCGTCATCGATTGTAGAAGTTGGAATTTCTTAGTTTTTATTAGGCTTGAATTAGGGTGTGTTTCGTGTTTTTGATCTTGTTTGATGTGATTTGAAGCCTTGACTAAGTTCATATCATGTTTTAGGACTTGTTGGTATATTTGGTTGAGGTCCTGAGGGCCTCGGGTTGGTTTCGGATGGTTAGCAGATCGAATTTTGGACTTGAGAAATAGCTGAAGAGTGCTGGACTAGTGTGATCGCACCTGCGAGGGTCATGGTCATAGGTGCGAGGCTGTAGGTGCAAGGATGGCGTCACAGAAGAGAGTTTGACTGGGCTGCTGATGGGTCGCAGGTGCAAGGGAAATGCCGTATTTGCGAGCCCGCAGATGCGTGCGTGGGTCAGCAGAAATGGTGGTGAGCTAGAAATGGTAGTTCGCAGAAGCGAACCTTGTTACACAGGAGTGAGCCCACAAATATGGGATTGGGGGCCGCAGAAGCGATGGGGCAGAGTTTTAAGTGAGTTTCATAGATGCGTAGACTTAACCGTAGAAGCGATATCGCAGAAGCAAAGAAAAGGGTTGCAGGTGCGAAAAGCACTGGGGCAGAGTATAGGTCGAAGGGTTTTCGGGATTTTATCATTTTTGGACTTTTAAAACTCGGTTGGAGATGATATTTGCAATGGATTTCGAGGGGTTTCTTGAGGTAAGTAACTTTTGATCATTTTTATGCAATAATATTGTTTCCCCATCGAATTTTCCACCTAGTTTGTGTGTTTTTGAGGTGGAATTTTGGGAGTTTTGGGCTAGGGATTGGAGAGTTAGATTTGGGGATTTGAGTGACGATTTGGTATCAGAATTTAGTAAATTTGGTATGGTTGGACTCGTGGTTGAATGGGCTTTCGAATTTTGTAACTTTTATTGGATTCCGAGACGTGGGCCCGGGGGTTGACTATTGAGTTAACTTTTTGACTTTTGCATAAGAGCTCAACATTTTCATATGGAATTGATTCCTATAACTCGTGTTGATTGTATTGAATTATTTGTGGCTAAATTCAAGGCATTCCGAGGCCGATTCTCAAGGCAAGGGCTTGTTAGAGGAGTGATTCGATTTGCTTGAGGTAAGTATCGTATTTAAACTCAGTTGAGGCACCAGTTGCCTAAATTGTTGAGATAGACACGTGCTTTTGAGTGCGCACATGCATGGGGGTGAGCCCATGTGCGAGCACCGGGACTATATATTCATGTTTGGGTTATGCTCGGGCTCTTATAAGCCTAGAAATGACTTTTAAGCTTTAAGCTTTGATACCTCACATGTTGTAGCAGTTTATGCGATCTATTTGAGCCATGATGAGGCTACTTAGAGGTTAACCCTTGAACGAACTTGATAAACGTTTTTCAGTGATAAAATTGCCGGTTTGAGCTATGATAGCACAATTTGCACATGCCTACACTTTATCATATCATTTATACCAGTCCAGGAGCATGAGAATCTTTTTTCATTCATCAAATACATGTATGCTTGTTTTATTGCTTCTGTATGATATGTTTGGACTGGGGGCTGTGACTATGCCGGGCGGATTATGTTAATGGCACGTGTGTTGTCTGTGCAGATCCATATATTAATATTATTGGCACGTGAGTTGTCCATGTGGATCCATACATTGATAATATTGACACATGAGTTCACTGTGTCGCAAGTGAGTTGTCCATGCAAGTTCTATTGTTAGCATGTGAGTTGTCCGTGCAATACGTGAGTTTTCCGTGCAGTGTGTGGAAATTTGTATCTTCTTGATCATTTATCTGATTTACTGGTTTCCTTCCTCTACCTGCCATAATACTGTTTGAGCAGGGTATTTGAAAAATAGTGCACATGCGCACACGGATATTCTTCTCACGAAGCTTAATGAGTTAGTTTTAAATATTGTGATGTGCTGGTTTAAAATGGTAAAATTACAGTGGAATAACTAGTATCCTCAATAATTTAATATTCTTCTCACGAAGCTTTATGAGTTAGTTTTAAATATTGTGATGTGTTTGTTTAAAATGGCAAAATTACAGCGGACTAACTAGTATTCTCAATAATTTAAGCTTCTATTACCTTGCCTTGTTTATTTACGATACTTATTGAGTTGGTCGTACTCACACTACACCCTGCACCTTGTGTGCAGATTCAGGCATTTTCGGGCACGGTGGTTATTGATCGTGTAGTTTTACCTGTTCGGGGATTATCGAGGTAGCTTCTTTGGCAACCGCAGACTTTGAGTCTCCTCTCCTATCTCTCAGCTTTTGCTTATTCTGTTCTACTTTCATAGATAGTGTATCAGAATGTGTTATTGTATAAATGCTCATGTATTGAGTGACACCCTAGTTTTTGGGAAGTTCTGTATTGAATTGTGGCGTTTTTATCCAGTTTTGTGAGATTCTTATTTGTTTAAACCTAATTTATATATTTTGGCATTTAAGAAGCTGGTATTGTGAGTTGTCGGTTTGCCTAATATCATGATTGGCGCTATCATGACACTTGTGATTTGGGATCGTGACAAGTTGGTATTAGAGCCTAGGTTACATAGGTCTCACGAGTCATGAGCAGGTTTAGTAGAGTCTTGCGGATCGGTACGGAGACATCTGTACTTATTTTCGAGAGTCTGCCGAACCCTTAAGAAAACTTCACATTCTTGTATTCTTGTCGTACGAACTTGTTGATTCCGGAAACTAAATTTTTGTTATTCTATTCTCCCACAGAAGGTGAGGACACGTGCTACGAGATCGGATGGACGACCACCAATACCACTAGTTAGGGCCCCGAGAGGCCGAGGCCGAGGTGCAGCTCGCATAGTAGCTAGAGCAGCAGCTGCAGTTCCACCAATTGTTCAAGTTCAGGAGCAGGCTCCAGATGTGGTTGAGCCGGTGAGACCAGCTCAGGCACCCGTTGTGCCCATTGTGATTCCAAGCCTTCGGGAGGCTTTGGCCTAGATATTGACTATTTGCACTAGCCTTGCCTAGGCGGTTTCAGTTCCGGTCGCAGCACCACTTCTCAGACCAGGGGAAGTGCTCAGACTCCCTCCGCCCGTACTCCAGAGCAGGTGGTGCAGGGACTTCAGACACCGAAGGTATTACCAGCTCAGCCGGTTGTAGTTTCTCAGGCCCAGGTGGGTCCCATTATGAGCGATGAGGCGCAGAAGAGACTAGAGAGGTTTGGGAGGCTCTAGCCTCCATCATTCAGTGGGGCTGAGTCAAAGGATGCTCAGGACTTCTTGGATAGGTGCCAGCGGATTCTTAACACGGCGGGTATTCTGGAGACTAGTGGGGTCTCATTTACTGCTTTTCAACTGACTGGGGTACCTTTTCGATGGTGGGAGACCCGTGAGAGGAGCAGGCCAGTTGGTGCAGCACCATTTGCATGACATGATTTCTCCGTTCTCTTCTTGGAAAGGTTTGTGCCACCGACCCGCAGAGAAGAGTTGCATAGGCAGTTTGAGTAGCTACATAAGGAGGGTATGTCTATGGCTGAGTGCGACATGAAATTTTCTGAGTTGGCTCGTCACGCAGTTTTGTTGGTTCCCACTGAGAGAGAGAGGATTAGGAGGTTCATCGATGGCCTCAGCTGCCAGTTGCGTTTTGTTATGACTCGGGAGAATGCATCAGGTGCTAGGTTCGACGAGGTGGTTGACATTGCTCGGCAGCTAGAGTTGGTTCGTAGCCCGGAGCGTGAGGAGAGGGAAGCCAAGAGGCCTCGTGGTTCTGGTGGTTTCAGCGGTGTTTCTTCTAGGGGTCAGTCCCACCACAGCAGGGGTCGTCCTTATTGGCCCGCTCAGACGACTCGTCCAGCTCATCGTGGTGCATCCGTTAGCCACGGTTCTTACAGTGATCGTTCGAGTCAGTCATCATTCAATGCATTACCAGTGCAGAGTTCTCACCATGCTTTGTCTGCTCAGGTTTCTACAGGCAGTTCCTTGGGATATAAGGAGCAACAGCTCCATCAAAGGAGCAGTTGTTTCGAGTGCGGGTACTTGATTCATCTCAAGAGGGATTGCCCTAGATTGTTGAGTGGGGTTCCACAGCAGAGTTCTCGATTGATGATACCAGCACCAGCAGTTACACCACCCGCTTAGCCAGCTGGGGTTGGGGCCCAAGCAGCTAGAGGTTGTCCTAGAGGCGGAGGCCGATCGGGTGGTGGTCTGGCTCAATTCTATGTTATCCCTGCCAGGCCAGAGGCCATAGCTTTAGACGCAGTGATCACAGGTATTGTTTCAGTATGCCACAGGGATACTACCATATTATTTGACCATGGTTCTACTTATTCCTATGCATCATCCAATTTTACGCGTTATTTGTATATGCCCCGTGAGTCCTTAGTCTCACCTGTTCATGTATCTACACTGGTGGGCACTATTTTTGTGGACCGTTTGTATCGATCGTACGAGGTGACTATTGGCAGAGTGGAGACTAGAGTTGATCTCTTATTGCTTAGTATGGTAGATTTCAATGTGATTTTGGGTATGGATTGGTTGTCTTCATATCATACTATTCTGGGTTGTCACGCTAAGGCCGTGACGTTTGTGATGCCGGGGTTGCCAAGGATCGAGTGGAGAGGTTCTCTAGATTATGTTCCCAGCAGGGTGATTTCATATTTGAAGGCCAATGGATGGTTGGGAAGGGGTGTTTGTCATATTTGGCCTTTGTGAGGGATGTTTGTTCTGATACCCCTACTATTGATTCTGTTCAGGTGGTGCGAGACTTTCCGGATGTGTTTCTTGCAAACCTATTGGTCATGCCACCCGACAGGGATACTGACTTTTGTATTGACTCGGTGCCGGGCACTCCGCCCATCTCTATTCCTCCGTATCATATGGCACCAGCTAAGTTGAAGGAATTGAAAGAGCAGTTTCAGAAGCTTCTCAATAAGGGGTTTATTAGGCCAGAGTGTCGCCTTGGGGTGCACCGGTTCTGTTTGTGAAGAAGTAGGATGGTATTATGTGGATGTGCATTGACTATAGGAAGTTGAACAAGGTTACAATCCAGAACAAGTATCCTTTGCCGCGTATTGATGATCGATTTGACTAGCTTCAGGGAGCGAGGGCTCTAAGATTGATTTGAGGTCTGGGTACCACCAATTGAAGATTTGGGACTCAGATATTCTGAAGAGGGCATTTAGGACCCGCTACGTTTACTATGAGTTCCTTGTGATGTTTTTTAGGCTGACCAACGCCCCAGTAACATTGATGCATCTGATGAACAACATATTTCAGCCATATCTTGACTCGTTCGTTATTAATATTCATGGGGATGAGCCCATATTCAAGCACCGAGATTATATATTCATGTTTGGGTTGTGATCGGGCTCTTAAAATCCTAGAAATGATTGTTAAGCTTTAAGCTTTGATACCTCACATGTTGTAACAATTTATGTGATATATTTGAGCCATGATAAGGCTACTTAGAGGTTAACCCTTGAACGAACTTGATAAATGTTTTTTAGTGATGAAATTGCCACTTTGAGCTACGATAGCACACTTTGCACATGTCTACACTTTAGCATGTCACTTATACTAGTCCAGGAGAATGAGAATCTTATTTCATGCATTATATACATGTATACTTGTTTTATTGCTTTTGTATGATATGTTTGGACTAGGGGACCATGATTAAGCCGGGCGGATTATGTTATTGGCACATAAATTGTCCGTCTAGCACATGAGTTGTCCGTACGGATCCATATATTGATATTATTGGCACGTGAGTTATCTGTGCAGCACGTGAGTTGTCAGTGTGGATCCATATATTAATAATATTTACACGTGAGTTGTCCGTGTCGCAAGTGAGTTATCTATGCAGGTTCTATAGTTAGCACGTGAGTTGTCCATGCAGCACGTGAGTTATCCGTGCAGTGTGTGAAAATTTGTATCTTCTTGATCATTTACTTGATTTACTGGTTTCCTTCCCCTACATGCCATAATACTGTTTGAGCAGGGTGTTTGAGAAACAGTGCACATGCACACACAGATATTCTTCTCGCGAAGCTTTATGAGTTAGTTTTAGATATCGTGCTGTGCTGGTTTAAAAAGGCATAATTACACCAGAATAACTAGTATCCTCAATAATTATCTTCCTTGCTTGTTTATTTATGATATTTATTGAGTTGGCTGTACTCACACTACACCCCACACCTCGTGTGCAGATCCAGGCAATTCGGGGCATGGTGGTTATTGATCGTGGAGTTTTACCTGTTCGGAGATTATCAAGGTAGCTACTTTGGCGTCCGCAGGCCTTGACTCTCCTCCCTTATCTCTAAGCTTTTGCTTATTCTGTTCTACTTTCTTAGACAATTTATCAGACTGTGTTATTGTATAGATGCTTATGTACTCAGTGACACCCAGGTTTTTGGGAAGTTCTGTATTGGATTGTGGCGTTTTTATCCAGTTTTTTGAGATTCTTATTTGTTTAAGCCTAATTCAGTATATTTTTGAATTTAAGAAGCTGGTAGTTTGAGTTGTCGGGTTGCGTAGTTTCATGATAGACGACATCATGTCACTTGTAATTTGGGGTCGTGATAGGTGCATCATGGTAGAGGTTTTGTGTTTCAGCTGGTTCAGTTTGCACTTTAGGCTTCACATAGTGCTTCAGATATCTATAGGTCTTAGAGTGGCCGTACTGGATAGCTCCCACAGCCACATCAATGGAGAGGTTGCTTTGAGTGTGGGATACCAACCACATGGTGTGAGATTGTCCCAGACTCCGAACAGATGTGTCATAGCAGGGTATTTAGGCTATGAGTTTTGCTCCAGTTGCTACTATTCCTGCACCGCTAGCTAGGGGTGGAGGTTAGGGGGTAAAGGTTGTCT
>MCJB01018440.1:128823-152009 GCA_002018475.1 Nicotiana obtusifolia | reverse complement strand
GCGGGCCCATTGTTATGCTTTTCTTGGTTGGACCGAGGATGATGCACCAGATAATGTTATTACACGTATGATTTCAGTTGATTATAGAGATGCAACTGTGCTATTTCTATCCGGTCCTATTTATTGGTAAGATTCATCCTACCTTGCTTTAGGTATGGTTGTGTTTTGTGATTATTGTACTTTGTTCATATGTTCACGCTAGTTGGGGAACTCTATCGTGATAGCCGGTGTCTATCATTCTGGTTTGGTTGCTATTGAGGTCACGAGGCTTGGGTGAACTTTCTGTTAGTTAATATCGTAGGTTTTGATGCAATTTCTAGGTGGTTTGGTCACGACTTGTGATTTGGGTGCTGTGCAAGTATGGAAGTCTGTTATGTGTTGTGGTTTTGGCTCTACGAGATTAAGTTAGTAGAATGGTTTAGTTGCTAAGGTGTTTATCTTATTCGTGATTCCGAGTGGAGGATGGGGACCTGGTGTTCTTTATGAATAGGTGTGTTTGTGTCGGGCTATGTGCCGAGGTGTGATCATGTTAGGGTAAGATTCATTGTGGTTGTTGTGTGTGTCTTGTTCCTTCCTTGTGGATTGAATCCGTAATAAGGTATCGGTGAAGATTTGTGCCTGTTAGACTTGTTTCATATTTCTCTCATCTGTTCCTCTTTTCATATTCAGTTCTATTCGGGTTGTGCTTGTTGGGGATTAGATTGCGATGTATGTGACCGGGTGTCGTTGATGTGGCTTGTTGCTCGGGTGAGTAGTCATGCGTTACACATGTTTCTTGCATCATTGTCAGTGTTCTGAAGGTCTGGAACAAGGTTCTAGTCGATATGAGGCTATTTTCTAGTACCGTGCTTGGTAATGGGCAACTATTATTGTTAGAGTTGATGCTATGGGCATATGGATAATGTGTAATGTCGTGTGGTTGTATCTTGTGGATATAATGAGCTATTGCAGATAGTTAAGGATTTTACAGAGTGGTTGCTTGATAATAGGGTGCTTAGTGGATGTGAAAATTTGATTCTAAGGCCTATCGACATGAGTATAAGGAATAATCTTCGGTTGAGATGACGCCGTCGAGCTTATGTTGATTGGGGTGATGTAGGATCACCCTTGTGTATGTGTACGGTGAGTTTATACCGGGATTTGATGGCTTGAGAAAGATTCTTAACACATTCGAGGACGAACGTTTGTTTAAGAGGGGGAGAATACAATGACCCGACCGGTCATTTTGAATTTTAAAATTCCATTCAGTGGTTCGAGGACTTTAGTGGCTTCATATTGTGTATTGCGGCTTGCCTGCATGATCATATTTGATTTTTAGATGTTTCGGGATGAATTCGGATGAGTGATTCTCGCTTTAGAAGCTTAAGTTGAAAATGTTGACTGAGGTTTAACTTTTGTGGAAACAACCCCGAAACGGTATTTCAATGGTTCTGACAGGTTTGTATTGTGATTTTGGACTTGAGCGTATGCCCTGAATCGAATTCGGAGGTCCGTAGTTTGATTTGTGTTGTTATGCCAAAAATTGGCAATTAAAAGGCTTAGAATTTTGATAAGTTTGACCGTAGGTTGACTTCATAGCTATCGTGTTTGGATTTCTTTTTCGTGAATTCGAATAGGTCCAGTATGTTATTTGAAACTTTTTTGCAAAGTTCGACGTCATTCTGAATTGATTTGATAGGAATCGGATGCGTGGTTGTGTTTTTAGAAATTCTTGAGTTTCATATGAATTCCATGTGTTTTGGATGTTCGATTCATGGTTTTAGATATTATTTTGATGATTTGATCGTGAGAGAAAGTTCATGTTATGTTTTCAGACTTTTGTTGATGGTTGTTGTGGAGCCCCGAGGGCTCGGGTGAATTTCGGACGCGTTTCGAAGAGTTCATAGAAGGTTCTAATTTTGTTGGGGTTCAGACCTCGTGTTTGCGAAAAATATGTCGCATTTGCGATTATTGCATTTGCAGGATTCTTCTTCGCTTTTGCGAAGTGCACTGTGGCCTGAAGAGTCCGCATTTGCAAACTCCCCATCGCATTTGTGATACTGACTTGGGCTGGGGAGGCACCACTTTTGCGACCAAGTAGTCGTTTTTGCTAAGTGTTCCAGGTTCGCATTTGTGAACTTTATGTCACATTTGCGACTATAGCATGGGTGTGATGATTGTCGCATTTGCGATCTTTCTTCGCATTTGCGGGGTTCATATTTGTGAATCCCATGTTACATTTGCGACACTTGTGCCTGGACATAAGAGCTGAGGGACGGGATTTTAGTCTCATTTTCATCTCTTTGAACACCAGACTCGGTAGGAGGCGATTTTGAAGAGGGATATTTCATCTACAATCATTGGATAAGTGATTTTGATCAAATTCCAACCATTTACATGATTATATATGAGATTTAACATTAAAATTATGAGAATCAAAGTGAAATTTTGAGAACCTTTGTCTATGTTTTGAAAAATAAGAATTTGAGTTTTGAGAGTCGATTTGAATTCGGATTTTGAAACAAAATACATATATGGACTCGTGGGGTTATGGGTAGTCAGAATCTTCCCATGGACTCGAATTTTGACTAGGCGGGCCCAGGGTTGACTTTTGAGAAATTGTGCAAAGATGATAGCTTTAATTATTGGAATTGATTTCTCTTGCATTATTTGATGTTATTATGTCAATTTTGGTTAGATTTGAGCCGAGCAGAGGTGAATTGTAAAGGAAAATCTATTTTAGAGTATCGATTGAGGGCTTCTGAGGTAAGTCTTTTGTCTAACTTTGTGTGGGGGAACTACACCGTAGGGATTGGTTTGGTTGCACTATTTGAACTACGTGAAAGACACGTACACGAGGGGACGAGTGTGTACACTGCTTATATGTGAAAATTTGACTGGTATAGACTCTTAGGTTCTCATGTACATCAAAATGAAGTTATCTTATCATGTTATATCCTCCATTACTAAATTTACTCTTACATCCTTTATTTAAAGTCATTGTTACATGTTATCTCTTCCATTGTTAATTCATCCTTGTTTGAAGTCATTGTTACATGTTATCTCTTCCATTGTTAATTATCCTTATTTGAAGTCATTGATACATATTATCTCTTCTATTGTGATTTATGATTATTTGAAATTGTTGTTATATGTTATCTCTCTTATTGTCGAGTTACTCTTAGTTGATATTGTTGTTATATATTATCTCTCTCATTATTGAGTTATTCTTATTTGAAGCCATTACTACTTGTTATGTCTTTCATTATGAGCTCGTTCTTCCATTTCATTGTGTACTTGTAATTCTTGTGTTGATTTGGTTACTGTACTCCCGTGTTATTGATGTCGTTGTTGTACTCAATTTTTTTGAGCCGAGGTCTATGTGTGATTGTGGTATTGAAATTGTTTTTAAGGAAATGTTGTGGCATATGGACACATGTGTTGCAAGTTGTTATATTGTGTTGTTATGTTCTTGGCATATGTGGTATTATTGAGAAGATTTTCGGGTTGTCCACACGTGAGTTGTCCGCGCTATTGTTATAATTGATATTTTGTTCATGTGGCGTGACAAGGGGGGCTATTTATGTTGAGATTGCACATGTGGCGAGACAAGGTGGGATAATTATTATGCATGTGTGGCGCGATAAGGCGGGCATCTACTTTATTGTTGCGCACGCGGCGAGACAAGGGGCTATGTCGGGGATGATTTGTGATGGCCTGGGGGCGTTGTCATTGATGTTATTTGTGAGGTGGTGTGCCTATCTTGTGTTTTTCATGCATATTCCAAGTTTTGTTGTATTGTTTCCAATATGCCATTCGTTGTCTCTGATCTTACTTGTGGACTCGAGCTATAATAGTAGACTTGTACAAGCATACATCCTAATCTGTCACTTATATTAGTCCAGGAATATGAACCTTAATGTTTGTTGATCATTTACATGTATTCTTGTATACCTGCCTCTGCGCGTGAGTTTTATTAGTAGCACGTGAGTTGTCCGTGCTGTTGTAATTGGTAATATGGGCACAAGATGCCAGGTGATTAGGGTTCGTGACTTAGCACTCGTGATTTGTGATTTTGAGGTGTGACACCTCGGTAATTCTTGTATAAACCTTGTGTGCAAGCAATTGATTATTGGGTTGTTACTTGTTTTTACTTACTTGGTTTCACTGAACTTAACTGTATTCTGCTCACTTTATGACATTTTTACCTGTTTGTTCCTCGTTGGTAATTGTTGCTTCTGGTTTTCAATTGCCAATATCGTATTGTTATTCTTACCATGTTAGCTTTATATTGATATTGTTCCCTATTAGTTTTGTATTCATACTTGTACAGGTTATTATGTCTAGTAGGTGTCTTAACTGTTCCTCGTCACTACTTCACCGAGGTTAGTCTTGACACTTAATGGGTACCGCTGTGGTGCACTCATGCTACGCTTGCTGCACATTTTTGTGCAGATCTAGGTACTTTGGAGCGCGATGGTCATTAGTTAGCTGATTGCGAGTTGCAGTGGAGACTTCAAGGTATACCTGCCATTGCGTTCGTAGACTTCAGAGTCACCTTCTGGAGTTCTATACTGTTACTGTTTACTTCCATTCTAGACAGTGATGTATTTGATATTCTTAATTATTCTTAGAATGGCTTATGACTTGTATTATTGGTTTTAGGATGCCGTATATCTACTTGAGATTGTTGGCTTTATATAGAAACTTCTGTTTCATGTTTAATAGTTGATTGGTTTAAATTTGTTATTAATTAAGTGTTAGGCTTGCCTAGTCTTAGAGACTAGGTGCCATCACGACTCCTAAGGGGGGATTTTGAATCGTGACAATTTTTTAGGCCATAGATTATGAAATTTATTTGTAGATCACGTATATGATTTGATAATCTAAAAGTCTATTAAGTGACAAATGTACATACTAAATTGTTGATAATAGTTTACAACTTACCATTTACCATCATCATTCAGACTTTCACAATTATTCGAAGAAGTGGTATTACTACTATGATCGAAACGCTAAAGGATTATTTATAACATGATAAAATTATAACATATCTTAAAAAAGCCAAACGCATTTGGCCCATGTGACTATCGTTAAAGATATCATTCCGGAAAGTAAAAATTAGCACACTTGTTAAAAAACAGTGTTAGGTTTGAAATTTTAATAATGACCAAAACAAGAGTCTAATACACTCTATTAATGTTTTGTACCGCTTATACATGTCAACTATTCAGGGCACAAAAAAGGAAGTTCCTAAAATCAGTGTATGTCACGACCTCAATTTCCCAAATTAAGATGTCGTGATGGCACCTATTCTTTAAGACTATATAAGCCTAACATGTATTGAGAAATAGCAGAGATAGCAATGGTAACTTCAAATTAAAACTGTTAAGCTATCAAAACAGAATCCAAACGGTACAACTGTCAAAACTCCCCAAAACCTGGTGGAATCGAGTCATAATCTCTACAAGATATACTAATAGTTTAGAAATACTGTACTGTTTAAGAACAAGAAATAAACAATATAACATCTAAAGAAGAAGGTGACTCCAAGGCTTGCGAACATTGAGCAAGTGTACCTTGAAGTCTCCGACAAGCTAATCAATCACTGGCATCCAGCACGGGCAAATGTATCTGAATCTGCACAAAAAGTTGCAAAAGCATAGTATGAGTACACCACAACAGTACCTATTAACTACCAAGCCTAACCTCGTTAGAGTAGTGACGAGGCCAGATCAAGACACCTACTAGGATAAAAGAAACTGAACAAGGTATAGTTTGGTCAGGTAATGGAAGATGAGGAAATAAATGACAATAAAGCAGTTCAATAATGTGAGCTAGCAACGAAATCTAAAGCAATAAAGATAACAAGTAATGGCACCGATTAAGAACATCAAGAAATCAATACGGACAAATACAAGTAAAACAATTAAGGAAGTAACAAAATTGTTCAATCAACAAGCCTCGTTGACCAAGAGTGTGCAACAAGAATCACAACCGAGGTACCACCTCTTTTCCACATTTCACAATTTCAGTCGCAATCTTTCCTTATATCACTGCGTGAGCCTTACAATAAGTTTTTAGAATTATTTTTTCTAAAATAGCTACACGCGATTTAGCCCCTTATCTCACCATGTGACTTCAAGTAATTCCCTTACTAGCAACACGCATATCAAGTGCACCTTATCTCACCGCATGCGTATCAACCCCTATCCTTATACTACCGCATGCGTATCAATATCACAACATAATAACAACTTGTACCACAAGTGCCTATATGCCACAACTTGCCAAAATTAACAATACTAATATTTCCACAACAATTAGGCCACGGCTCAATCACAATTTGTAAGATTCAATAACAACAAGATGAATGAGAGATACTCAACAAGGAAAGATACCTCAACAATTAACGACTCCACCTCAATGTGATAACGACTTTTACAACTTCAACACCAATAACTCAACAAGAAGATATTCCACGAAATAATAACTTCAAGTAAGAGTAATTCAACAAATAAAGGGGTAACAAAACAATAAGGGAGATAGCCACTTCAACTAAAGCATATGATAAAGGGTGAAAAGTGCATGTTTTGAGTTTGTGTATGTGTTATTTCTTGATTTTTATTAAAGTTCGGGACTTTTTATCTATTATTGATTTTTATGTATTCTCGGGAATTAGTTGAGATTGCTACCATGACTATGCGTGGCTAAACTCGTTTATTCTGGGGTTATGATTTTACATGAATATTGATATTCAGAGATTGATTTGATGATTTAATTTATCAGAGTGGTTTATTTATTCATATCCTGAGCCTAATTATTTTACTGCCTAGCTAACAGTTAAATACTATATATGAATGTTGAGTTGAACTTGAAAGAGGTAATTCTTGATTGCAAATTCCGACGAAACTCACAAATTCAGACAACCCATTCAATTACGAGTCCAACCATACGAATTTCACTCAAATCTGACTCCGAATCGATGTTCAAAACTTAATAATTCATTATTAGAAAAATTTAGACAAAAATCGCCAATTCTCTCTTAAAATTCATAATCCAAATGCCAAAATTAAAGATAGATTCATGAAATATAATCAAAATCGAATCAAGAATACTTATCTCAATCTGTGTGGTGAAAATCGCCTCCAACATCGCTCAAATCCGAGCTCTATAACTCAAAAATATGAATGAAATACCCAACCCTCAATTAATAGACACTACTCAGGCATTTTTGCATATACGAAACAATAGCCGCATCTGCGGCCTCGCTTTTGCGACATCATCTCCATTTATGTGGAAAATCACTAAATGCGCAACCTCTCGCACCTATAGACCAAGTTTTGCTTCTATGACATCGCAGGTGCGAGGCTTTCTCGCTTCTGCGTAAAACCCAACCAAGCCGTACTTCCGCTCCTCCACACCTATTCCTGCTTCTGCGCTCCTGCGCTCCTGCAGGTGTGCATGCACACTCTGCATATGTGATGTTCTCCCTCAGACCTTTTGCTTCTGTTCCTACAACTGCATCTGCACCCTCGCAGATGCGTCCTCTACACTACATCTGTGGACACAGCCCATCTCCAGCCTTCCTCGCAGGTGTGTCAATGACCTCGCTTCTACGACCACCGCACCCACGTAAAACCAACTGCAGGTGCACAACATCAGTACCAACAACTACCAGCAACCACACATGAAGGGAAAATGGTCTGAAACACGTGCAAAACTCACCCGAGCACCTCGGGACCCATCGAACATACTAATAAGTCCCAAAATAGAATAAGGACCTACTCGAGGCCTCAAATCACACATAATGACATCAAAACCATAAATCGTACCTCGAATCAAACTTAATGAACTTTTAAACTTTCAACTTCCAAAACTCATGCCGAATCATATCAAATCAATGAGAAATGACCTCCAATTTGCGTAAAAGTTACAAACAATGTAACAAACCTATTATAATTCCCAAAACCACATTCTGAACTCGATAAAATCGAAGTCAAATCCCGGTCAAACTATTGAACTTTTCAAAGTTCAAATTGCCAACTTTCGCCAATGATGGCCAAAATCTTCTAGAAACACCCAAATGCAAATCCGATCATATGCCCAAGTTCAAAATTACTATCCGGGCCTAACGGAATTATGAAAACTCCGATCCAAGGCCAAATACACAAAATTCAAACTTGGTCAACTCTTCCAACTTAAAGGTTTCCTAGTTGAGAGTAATTCCTCCAAATCAATTCCGAATCACTTGAAAACCAAAACCGACGCATCACACAGTCATAATACATCATATGAAGCAACTCAAGGCTTCAAACAGCTATAAAAATGCAATGCTCAAAATGACCAGCGGGTCGTTACATTCTCCCCCACTTAAACATAAGTTCGTCCTTGAATGTGCCAGGAGTTATTCCAAAGCCATCAAATTACGATGTAACTCATCATGAACATACCCGGGGGTGATCCCACATCATCCAATCCATATAAGTCCGACAACACCACCTAACTGAAGATCCTTTCCCCAACCTTAGCGCATAAACATGGGAATCAAATCTCCAACATTCGGAATCCATTACAAGACTCGAATTTTCACATCTATACACTGTATAAGCATGAAAAAGGAACATCAAGCTATAACCATAACCCAAGATGTAATCACATGATATACCACATAACTCAGATACTCACAACAATAACTTCTGATCGCAATAGTTGCCCTAAACAAACTCGGTACCGGTAACAAACCTCATATCAACTAAAACCTTGTTCCAAACCTTTGTACACTGCCAATGGTGAATGAAACACACAAAAACTCATAATCACTCATGAGATCAATAAGTCACAGAGCTCTCTCTCGTTCGACAAGAATCATAGCCAAATTCTAATCCGATCAGTGACATTATCCTTTCAAATATACCGTAATCAAATCCGATAGCACCCATTCTAAGTCCAATGACCTCATCCCATCAATTATAGCTGCTCTACTGACATGCTACACTAGTACAACCTTAAGCCACCAACCGTGCAACCCGTGCACCCATAAATAACAACTCAAATGTACCCAAAAGTTAAAATGACTCAAATGAGAGAACCATTTATGCAAGCTCAACAGATACCACCACAAGCACAATGCTACGGACCCATCACACGAGGGAGAACCAAAACATCCGAAATCAACACAAAGGATCATATCCCAACATAACTCCACCGCAGCGCATGACCCCATCCAAACACCGGTCCACATGAAATATCTCGAGTCTTAATGCTCAAAATCAACCACCACATGCAAATCAACATCAAGAAACCATGGAGAAACAAACAACACAATATACCACAACCCAGAAAGACCATAACCAAGCGCATTGAACCATTCAACACCCCAAAAGCCATCTCGCTCGAATTCTGCTATAAGGCCCAAATAGAACCACATCATGTGTGCAAATAACCAACAGATCACATCCCATCGTAGCATAAAATATTAACACCTAAAACATATCAGAACATGAAAGAGCTCAACTCTAACTAGATGACATAACCCTCAACAGTTGCAGTGCTGAATCAACAAATCCGACCGGGTGTAGAATACACATCCTAATTGGGCCTACCAATACGCCCCCAAATAAACTCTGGTCATCCACAAACAGATAGATAACACTCCAAAAGCCACAATAACCTAACCATAACACATACTATTAGCTAACTTTGACCATACTTACCCAAGTCGCAAACAATCAGCCTCTGATAACTTCCAGTCTCAAAATCCCTAGAACTCGTGATCACCATATCCGAGCCCAACTCCACCACTCGAATGACTAACATATCTCTCATACACAATCATCCCACGCAAAATACCTCTATAATTCTTCCGCGCCACATAGCAAAATCTGAATATCAGCAATTGATCAACTAGGCGAGTATCACAATACCGATGAAGCATCCGTAAGTTAAAACACAGTGCGCCTTATGAAAAGCACAACCTTCTCAGATAATACCAAGTAGTACAAACATTTATCTAACCATCTGAGACCGTCCATGCTGTCTAAAATTCACAACCTTCCCTTCAAAACTGAAATGAAACCTGGTACATGCAAACCGTAGTCCCACACGGCGTACCGCATCTATTAGGCCATCATATGAAAACACGAGAACCCCATTATCAACTCTGAGTCACAAGCTGAATACATACTTAATTAGTTGGAAACCTTTCACTTAATCCCGTTTAGGAGAAAATCGAAATGCACAACAAACTCCCCATGCTTGTAGAAAATATCCATCCCAAACCGTGGTAGAAATCATCGAGAACTTTACGAAACCCTTTTGGCACAAGATCAAGCCATCAAATCCATCTAACTCAACCAAGTCCCGCAACTCGCCAAACCCCGGTAAAATCTCACCTCATCATAAGAACTAAAAGAACCGATCATACCATTACCATACTGATCCAACCTACTACTAAGGTGTCCTATTTTCTGTGAGTTCCTTCTGAGTTGCTTCAGTTAACTCTTTTCCTTGCCAGTACAATACGATTCTTATCCCAATGATCACCACAAGAGAATCCTAGCCTGAAACCACATCGTCCTAAAGCCCATAAGCCGATATATTCCCTCTTAAGAACCCCAAAAGCACCACAACCGAGACACCCACTCTGAAGAGGCCTTCTATAATTCTAAAATTGTTTCCTTAACCTTTTTGATACCGAAACATAGAAACTCTAATGACATAAAATACCGCCAGCCACAACACCATCCAATCTCAGATCTGAGCTATTTACAAATCCGGAAATTCCTCAAATACCACATATGAATCTTGAACCCATTAGAACCTTCTAGAGAGTCATCCACCCTATTCAAATCCCCAATGCACTGCCCAAACAAGCCGAACAATCTGTGCTCCATTAGCACACCAACATCCAAAGAAGTAACCATACCTTAACGCAACCGAGTGAATCTCTAATCCATGCACACTACATCTATCACGAACAACAGACCCAAGTCTTCCTACGATTTTTCTTTTACCCGTGAAGTGTAATACATCATGCATCCAGAAAGTTTCCTTGCTTAAGTCATCCTCAAAATCCGCCTCTTCAAGTCATAGCCGATCCACAAGAATGCCTCAAACCAAGGCTAATGTAACTCATAACCATGCAATCCAATCATCAATAGAAGAATCCCCCACTTGGCTCGCAGCCATAGAACAAAACATCCAATAACCCACGATACTTTTGCTTCACAAATGCCACGACTCACACCGAAATTCAGTTAAATCCTTCAGGAACTCATATATCAGTAATCATATAATGCCTCAACTAATCCTATAAACTCACATTCATCTTCATGTCAATCAAGCCAACTTCCTCAAGCAATCAAAACTCAAGTTACAAAATATATAACCCACCGGTGGAAAGAAATTCTCTACATAATCATCATAAGGATCACACACCCTCAGAACATCCTGCAGGAGATAACCCTCCTGCTTAGCCTCGAACTAGTGTCTCTCTATGCCCCTCCACGGCCACAACTACTACGCGATTACTTAGTCTTCCCGAGTCTAAAATCGTCAACACATCATGAGAATCTACTTCATTCCACAAATAAACAACATGAAAGAACCCTTAACACGCACATACCTCAAGACTGTACAACACATCCAAAGAGAAATCAAGCACCCGTAGTCCTTTTTCACATCTCAAGCAAAATCTTCTCGTCATATCAAAGCCATCTGAACACATACCGCAATCACATCATACTCATCACATAGCCATCCAACCACTCACCGAGCCCTAAGTCCCACTTTTAGGGACACCACCGGACATATGAGTCCAACAAGTGTATACTCGCACAACTGAAACCACCGAGCTCAAGCTGCAATAAAAAGTCGGCCTCAAGTTCAGATTGGTCTATCACCAAAATACAGAAGATTCATCTCGCACCTCATCCATGAAATCCCAAGCCGTCGATACACAGTTGATACCGAACACTCGACATAACACACTAGTGAGTGAAAGGAATTCAAAGAGGTACGCTTCAAACTGAATCAATGCTGCACAATAAGGAAAGAAAGGTGGGAAGTTTATCCTAGGTGCCCTATATCCTCTCGAAAATAAGTGTGGACGTCATCATACCGATCCGCAAGACTCTACTAGACATTGGCTCATGACTCGTAGAACCTATGAATCTAAAGCTCTGATATCAGCTTGTCATGACCCAAAATCTACTAGTCGAGATGGCACCTAACCTAACCTGCGAGGTAAGCCAAATAACAGTCAACATATTCCAAATGAGATTAATCAGAAATAAATTATGAAATAACTGAGCTTATATACAAAACCCAAAGAACTGGTAGTACAAGTCATGAGCCACTAAGACTTAGATTTACAAAGCTGAAATGAAATAATTACAATATCTGTTTGGAATATACACGAACAACATTTGAATCTAAAGCTACCAAGGACAAGTGATAGGCATAACTGGAATACAGGTACATCTTCAATGCCAGTTCCCACGATACAAAGCAGTATCAACTCCCAGATCTGCACGCAAGGTGCAGAAGTGTAGTATGAGTACATCGACCCCATGTACTCAATAAGTATCCTAACTAACTTCGGTGAGGTAATAGCAGCAAGAATTATAAATGATGCTCACTAATCACCTGTACAAGCTCTTAAATCCAACGCGTATAGAACATATATATGGTCAAATCAAGAAAACACAGGTAAAACCACCTTGGTGCTCACAATTCTTTGTTTTAAAGTGTTCTACTAAGTCAAAAGTCCATCATATAAAGAAGATATGCAAGTAAATCAAGTGAACAGTCAAGGAAATTACAAGTAAAGATAAAATGCAATAACCAAATATCAGTCTATTCCGTGCACAACCCGATCAAAATAACAATAAGCCAATAAAGCCTGTTGCGGCGTGCAACCTGATCCAAATATCAATAACCAGCTCTCCCAAAGCTCACATCAACCATAAACCCGTCGATTTCTCACAATTCGCGTGTACACCATTAAAAGAGAAATATGAGAGGGTAACCCTAGGGGGATGGACTCGTATCGACACGCAAGCATGGCTAATTCAACGTGCTACCAGCCCAGCATGGTCACAGGCTCAATATCATAATCTGCCCGGTGTGGTCACTAGCTCGTATATCGGATCCGTCCAACATGGTCATAGGCTATATCACAATCCGCCCGGCGTGGTCACAGCCATAACAATACAATCCGCTCGGCTTGGTTACAGGTATAACAACACAATCCGCTCAGCATAGTCACAAACATACCAACACAATCCGCCTGGCTTGGTCATAGACATAACAACACAATCTTCCCGACGTGGTCACAACCATAATAACACAATCCGCCTGACGTGGTCAAAGGCATCAAGTCAAAAACTTATCACATAGAAGCAAGTATACATGAGCACATGTATATGATTAATAAGTATCAGACTTCATGCTCTTAGACTGGTATAGTAACATGCTAAAGTGTAGGCATTTGCAAAGTGTGCAATCATAGCTCAAATCGGCAATTTC
The DNA here is from genome assembly GCA_002018475.1 of Nicotiana obtusifolia. Taxonomy (NCBI): domain Eukaryota; kingdom Viridiplantae; phylum Streptophyta; class Magnoliopsida; order Solanales; family Solanaceae; genus Nicotiana; species Nicotiana obtusifolia. The sequence continues at coordinate 138,500 of MCJB01018440.1, read as the reverse complement.
ATGAAGGAAATAGCAATTACCAAGTCTATTAAGAGAATTAGCCTCTTTGTAACCTCAAACATTGCTCAAATAGTTCACATCAATGTTACAAATATGAGAAACATTATAGCTTAAAGCTTAACAGTCATGTCTAGGCATATCATAGCCTAAACTCTACCCCGAACATGGATAAAAACCCCGATGCTAGTACATGGGCTCAAACCCCACATATATATACGCACCCGTAGCACGTAGCTATCACAAATAATTCGGGCAACTAGTGCCTCAACCAAGTTTAGATAAGATACTTACCTCAAATAAGCCAAAACAAATACCCAGCAAGCCAAACAACACTATAGAAATGCCATCCCACGCGTATCAACCTCTGAACAACTCGAATCTAGTCAAAAGCAACTAAAAAGCATCAAATAATTCCATAGGAGACAAACCCAATCGAAAGGTCAAATATTTTGAAAAAAATTCAAAGTCAACCAAAAAGTCAAACTCGACCGGTACCTCGGAACCCGACGAAACTCACAAATTGTGACAACTCATTCAATTACGAGTCCAACCATACTAATTTCACTCATATCCAGCTCTGAATCGATGTTCAAAACTCAATAATTCACTTTAGAAAAATTTAGACAAAACCCCCTAATTTTTCTTTTAAAATTCATAATCAAAATGCCGAAATTGAAGATAGATTCATGAAATATAATCAAAACCGAGTCGAGAATACTTACCCCAATCAATGTGATGAAAATCCCCTTCAAAATTGCTCAAATTCGAGTTCCATAACTCAAAATATGAAAGAAATACTCAACCCTCGATTAATAGACACTTCTCAGGAATTTTCACATCCGCAAAATAATAGCAGCTTCTGCGACGTCACTTTTGCGACATCACTTCCGCTTCTGCAGAAAATCACTAAATGCCCGACCTCTTGCACCTACGGACCAAGTTCCATTTCTAAGGCAACGTAGGTGCGAGGCTTTCTCGCCTCTGTGTAAAACCTAACCATGTTGTCCTTCCGCTCCTGCGCTCCCATTCTCGCTTCTGCGCTCCTGCAGGTGCGCTTCACACTCCGCATCAGTGACGTTCTCCATAGCCTGGCCTTCTACTTCTGCGTCTAACAACTGCATCCGCACTCTCGCATATGCGGCCTCTACAAGGCATATGCGGACACAACCCATCTCCAGCCTTCTTTGCAGGTGCGTCAATGACCTCGCGTTTGCAACCACTGCACCTGTATAACAACAACCGCAGGTGCGCAACATCAATACGAGCAGCTACCAGCAACAACACATGAAAGAAAAATGGTTTGAAACACATCCAAAACTCACCCGAGCCCCGCGGGACCCCATCCGAACATACCAAAATGTCCCATAACATAACATAGACCTACTTGAGACATCAAATCACACATAGTAACATCAAAACCACGAATCGCCCTTCGAATCAAACTTAATGAACTTTTGAATTTTCAACTTCCAAACTCGTACCGAATCATATCAAATCAACTCAAATGACCTCAAATTTTGCGCACAAGTTCAAAACAATGTAACAAACCTATTCCAATTCTTGGAACCACAATCCAAACCCAATAACATCAAAGTCAAATTCTGGTCAAACCTTTGAACTTTCTAAAGCTTCAAATTGCCAACTTTCACAAATTATGGCCCAAACCTTTTAGAAACAACCAAATGCAAATCCAAACATACGCCCAAGTCCAAAATCACTATCCAAGCCTAACCGGACCATCAAAACTCCATTCCGAGGCCAAATTCACAAAAGTCAAACTTGGTCAACCCTTCTAACGTAAAGCTTCCTAGTTGAGAATCATTCTTTCAAATTAATTCCGAATCACCTAAAACCAAAAACGATGATTCGCACAAGTCATAATATATCATATAAAGCTACTCAGGGCTTCAAACAGTTGAACGGAATGCAAGTGCTCAAAATGAGTGATTGGCTCGTTATAGAAATTTAGTAGAATCACTCACCCAATCTTTGTAGATGAAAATCTCCTCTCCAAATCGCCTCCTACCGAGTCTAGGGTTCTAAAATATGAAAATCAAGCTAAAATCCCGGCTTTTCTAACTTTTGTTCAGTTGCAGAAATCGCATTTGAAATAAATTGCGAACCCTCACAATTGCGAAGAATTTCTCGCAATTGCGGCACTGACAGTTCTAAAGGAAACTTCGCAATTGTGAACCCCAATGCAAATCCGAGCATACGCCCAAGTCCAAAATATTGATACGAACATATCAGAGCCATCAAAATACTATTCGGGGGTCATTTTCTCAAAATTCAAACTTTGGTCAATATTTCAACTTAGGCTTCTAAGCCAAGAATCAAAAGGGTCCAAATCAACCCAAAACCTTCCTGGACTGAATCTAACTAACCCTGTAAGTCATATAATTACAAATACACATATGTGAAGCATGAAAAGGGGAAATAGAGCACAAATTCACTAAACGACCGATCGGGTCGTTAGATTCTCCCTTTCTTAAAACAAACATTCGTCCTAGAACGTGCATAGAGACCTACTTGAAATGGTGAAAAGGTGAGGATAACGACTCCGCATGTCATGCTCAATGTCCCAAATCGCCTTCTCGACCGGATGTTCCCTCCATTGAACCTTCACTAAAGTAATGTTCTTTGACCTAAACTTTTGGACTGTCTGTCCAAGATAGCCACCGATTCCTCAACATAAGTCAAATCCTTGTCCAATTGGACTGAGATGAAATCTAATACATGGGACGGATCACCATGTGCTGTACGAGGCCTATCCGGAATCAACTTGATTTTATCCTAGGCATCCCGAACTAAATCGGTGCCCAACAACCTAGCCTCTCCCAGCTGAAACCAACCAACTGGAGAACGACACCGCCTCCCATACAAGGCCTCATAAGGACCATCTGAACACTCAATTGGTAGCATGTTTTGTAGGCAAACTCTACAAGTGGTAGGAACGGATCCCATGAACCCCCAAAATCCATAACACAGGCGCGTAGCATATCCTCCAAAATCTGAATGGTTCACTCAGACTGTCTGTCTGTCTAGGGGTGAAATGATAACTCAACTCGTGTGCCTAACTCATGCTGGATGGCTCTATAGTAATGCAATGTGAACTGTGTGTCTAGATCAAAGATGATGGACACCAGTACGCCATGGAGATGACAATCTCACGGATATAGATCTGAGCCAGCTGCTCTGAAGAATTAGTGGTTACCACCGGGATGAAATGCGCCGACTTGGTCAGCCTATCCACAATCACCCATACTGCATCAAATTTCTTCAAAGCCCGTGGGAGCCTAACAACAAAATCCATGGTAATATGCTCCCACTTCCACTCGGGAATCTCAGTTCTCTGAAGTAACCTGCCCGGCCTCTGATGCTCATACTTCACCTGCTGACAGTTCAACCTACAAGCCACATATGCCACTATATCTTTCTTCATTCTTCTCCACCAATAGTGTTGCCTTAAATCCCGATACATCTTAGCGGCACGCGAATGAATGGAGCACCGCAAACTGTGGGCCTCCTCAAGAATCAACTCACGCAACCCCATCTACATTGGACACACATATCTGGCCCAGCATCCACAACACTCCATCATCTCCAATAGAAACCTCCTTGGAATTATCGTGCTGCACTGTGTCCTTAAGGACATGCAACTAGGGGTCGTCATACTGACATTCTATGGTGCGCTCATACAAGGAAGACCGAGAAACCATGCAAGCATGAACCCGATTGGGCTCTGAAATATCCAATCTCATAAACTGCTTGGTCAAGGCCTGAACATCGGTGGCTAGTGGTCTCTTTGCTACCGGTAGATATGCCAAACTACCCATACTCTCTGCCTTTCTGCTCAAGGTGTCGGCCACCACATTGGCGTTCCCGAGATGATATAGAATAGTGATATTATTGTCTTTCAGCAACTCTAGCCATTTCTGCTGCCGCAAATTGAGATCTTTCTGCTTGAACAGATGTTGGAGACTCTGGTGGTTGGCATAGACCTCACATGGAACACCGTACAAATAGTGCCTCCAAATCTTCAGTGCATGAACAATAGTTGCCAATTCCAAGTCGTGTACCGGATAATCCTTCTCATGAACCTTTCGCTGCCGATATGCATAGGCAATCACCCTACCGTCTTGCATCAACACCGTTCCAAGTCCAGTACGTGACGCATCACAATACACAAGACCCCCAGCCCGTAGGCAACACCAAAACTAGGGTTGTGGTCAAAGCAGTCTTGAGCTTTTAAAAGCTTGCCTCACACTCCTCTGACCATCTAAAAGGAGCACCCTTCTGGGTCAATCTAGTCAAAGGTGCAGCAATGGATGAGAAACCCTATACAAAATGGAGATAATATCCGGCCAAACCAAGGAAACTCCGAATCTCAGTAGCTGAAGACGGTTTGGGCCAACCCTGAACTGCCTCAATCTTCTTCGGGTCGACCTTGATCCCCTCACTAGATACCATATGACACAAAAACACCACCGATCAAGCTAGAATTCACACTTGGAGAATTTTGCATATAACTTCTTGTCCCTCAAGGTCTGGAGTACGATCCTCAAATGCTGCTCATGATCCTCCCGGCTACGAGAATATACCAAGATATCTTCAATAAACACAATGACGAATGAGTCAAGATATGGCTGGAATACATTGTTCATCAAGTGCATGAATGCTGATGGGGCATTAGTCAACCCAAATAACATCACAAGGAAATCGTAGTGACCATACCGAGTCATGAAGGCAGTCTTCGGAATATCCGGATCCCGAACCTTTAGCTGATGATACCATGATCGCAAATCAATCTATGAGAACACTCTAGCACCCTGAAGCTGGTCAAATAAGTCATCAATGCACGATAATGGGTACTTGTTCTTCACTGTAACCTTGTTCAACTGCCTATAATCAATGCACATCCCCATCGAGTCATCCTTTTTCTTAACAAACAGAACCGAAGCACCCCAAGGTGATACACTAGGCTGGATGAAACCCTTATCAAGCAACTTTTGCAGTTGTTCCTTTAACTATTTCAGCTCCGCTGGTGCCATGTGATATGGTGGAATAGAAACGGGCTGAGTGCCCGATACCAGGTCAATACCAAACTAGATATCTCTATCGGACAACATGCCCTGTGGGTCTGCTGGGAGCACATTTGGGAAATCCTTCACTACCGAAACTGACTCAACGGTAGGAATATCAGCACTAACGTCCCTTCAAAAAGGCTAGATATGCAGCACACCCCTTCTCAACCATCCGCTCTGCCTTAACGAAAGACACTACCCTGCTAGGAATATAATCCAATACCCCTCCACTCCAACCGTGGCAAATCTGGCATAGTCAATGTCACAGTCTTTGCATGACAATGTAGAATAGCATGAGAGAGCGGCAATTGGTCTATGCCTAAGATCATATCAAAGTCTACTATATCGACTAACAATATATCAACTCTGGTCTCTAAACCACCAATAACAACTAAACACAACCGATACACACGGTCCACAATAATGGAATCCCGCACTGGCGTGGACACATATAAAAGAGAATTCAATGAATCACGAGATATATCTAAATACAGAGCAAAGTAAGACGACACATATGAATAAATGAATCCTGGATCAAATAAGACTTATCATCCCTTTGACAAATCCGACCATACCTATGATGATAGCATCCGATGCAACCACCTCCATCTTACCAGGAAAAGCTTAGAAACGAGCCTGGCCTCCCCCTCTAGGGCGACCTCTACTCGCCTGAACTCCACCCCTAGTTGGTGGGGTAGGTGGAGTGACAACTGGAGCAGCAACCATGGCTTAAGAACCCTGTGGACCCTGCGAAATCCGTGAAGCTTGTGTAGTTTGTGGAGGTGCACCCCTCCTGAGTCTAGGGAAGTCCCTCACCATATGTCTAGTATCACCACACTCAAAGCAAGCTCTCGTTGGGTGTGGCTGCTGAAACTAACCCTGGCTTGGTCGGCTGGACAAACCGCTGAAGGCACCCGCAGGAGGTGCACTAGATAGCGGCTGAGCAAAATGGGCAACCCGGGATCTCCGAATAGTAGGGGCACTACTAGTAGCTAGAAGTGCTGAATGAACTGGGCGGCTCACATAGCCTCTGCCATAACGTGCTACAACTAGAGTGTGGGTACCATTATATCCTCCAAAATCTCGAGGCCTCTTGGCCTCCTTGTCCTCTCTCTCACGGTCCCGCATACACTCCAACCTCCGTGCGATTTCTACCACCTAATGATACGGAATATCTGTCTCCAACTCTCGAGCCATGCTGAATCTAATACCATAGTTGAGCCCCACGAGGAATATACAGACTCACTCTCTAACTGTAGAAACCAAGGTTTGCATGTCAGTACAACTCATTGAATCTGATAGCATACCCTGACATTGTCATAGTCCCTAACGCACTGCTCAAACTCTATGCGTCATGCATCCCGAAGGGTCTGGGAAACAAACTCTCTCAAAAACATCTCTAAGAACTAAGCCCAAGTGAGTGGGGCTGCATTAGCTGGTCTACCCTCCTCGTAAGCCTGCCACCGCTAATACGATGCTCCAAATAGGTAAAATATAGTAAAAGCGACTTCGCTCACCTCCACAATACCCATGGTGTGGAGAATATGGTGGCACTTCTCTAGGAAACCCTGCGCATCCTTGGTAGCTTCCCCACTGAAAGTAGGAGGATCAAACTTCTTGAACCTCTCAAATCTCCTCTGCTCCACTTCAGATGTTGTTGGCCTGACCTCAGGCTAAGCCAGAATAATTGGCCGCATTGGCATGATACCCGAGCCCTGATCAACGTGGAACCACTGCTCTGGAGTATGGGTCGTGGGAGTCTGAGCTCCTCCCCCAGCTTGAGATGTGGCTGGTGCAAGGGGAATCAACCCCACCTGTGCTAGAGTGCCGGACATGCTCAAGAATTGTGCTAGGGTGTCCCGAAGTCCAGGGGTAGTAACAGGCGCCTCGGGGCTTGTACCCCAACTAGAGCTACCAGTGGCTCCTCAGTCGCTGTTCGGGTAGGTGCTCCGGCTACAGCACGTGCCCCTCCTCTGACTCTGCTCTGGCCCCGACCTTGCACGGCTCTAGCAGGAGGCGTGGGTGTCTGATCATCAGATCTAGTAGTGCGTGTCCTTACCATTCATGAGAGAATAAAAGACAAGGATTCATTTTTCATAGTCAAACAATTCGCACGATAGGGAATCAAAGAAGTGGAATTTCCTAACAATTCTGTAGCCTCTCAAAGATAAGTACAAATGTCTCTGTACCGATTCGCAAGACTCTACTAAGCTTGATGAGTCGTGGCACCTATGAACCTAGAGTTCTGATACCAACTTGTCACGATCCCAATTTCCCGCCTTAGGATGTTGTGATGGGACCTAATCTCTAAGACTAGGTAAGCCTAGCATGCATTGAGAAATAGTAGAAATAAACACTTGAACTTCAAGTTAAAACTATTAAGCTATAAAAAATGGAATCCAAACAGTAAAACTGTCAAAATTCCCCAAAATCGGGTGGAACCAAGTCATAATCTCTATAAGAGTGTACTAATAGTTTCAAAATACAGTACTGTTTCAGAACAAGAAATAAACAGTAAAACATCCAAAGCAGAAGGTGACTTTGAGGCCTGCGAACGTTGAGCAGGTGTACCTTGATGTCTCTGACAAGCTAATCTATGACTAGCATCCAGCACAGGCAAATGTATCTGTATCTGCACATAAATGTGCAAAAGCATAGTATGAGTACACCATAGTGATACTCAGTAAGTATCAAGCCTAACCTCGATAGAGTAGTGACGAGGTCAGGTCAAGACACCTACTAGGATAAAAGAAACTAAACAAGGTATAGTATGGTCAAATAATGGAAGACGAGGAAATAAATGACAATAAAGCAGTTCAATAATGTGAGCTAGAAATGAAATCTAAAGCAATAAAGGTAGAAAGGAATGAGCACCAATTAACAACATCAAGAAATCAATACGGACAAATATAAGTAAAATAATTAAGGAAGTAACAAAACTATTCAACCAACAAGCCTCTTTGACCAAGAGTGTGCAACACGAATCTCAACTGAGGTATCGCCTCATTTCCACATTTTACAATTTCAATCACGATCTTTCCTTATATCACTATGTGAGCCTTACAATTAGTTTTCAAAATCATTTTTTCTGATATAGCTACATGTGTTTTAGCCCCCTTATCTCACTGCGTGGCTTCAGGTAATTCCCTTACTAGCAACACGCGTATCAACCCCACCTTATCTCACCATATAAGTATCAACCCCAACCCCTATCCTTACGTATCAACATAACAAGACAATAACAACTCGCACCACAAGTGCCCATATGCCACAACTTGCCAAAATCAACAATACCAATATTTCCATAATAATAAGCCCATGGCTCAATCATAATGTGTACAATGATCTCAATAACAACAAGATGAATGAGGGATACCTAACAAGGAATGATACCTCAACAATTAACAACTCCACCTCAATGTGATAATGACTTTGACAACTTCAACCCTAATAACTCAACAAGAAGATATTCCACGAAATAACAACTTCAAGTAAGAGTAATTCAACAATTAAAGGGGTAACAAAACAATAAGGGAGATAACCACTTCAACTAAAGCATATAAGCAACTACAACAATAAAGGATTGAACAAGTGCTAGTAATGTCAATTAGAGCACGTAAGAGTAAATTTAATGATGAAAGATGTAACATCTTATAACAAGTTCAATTAAGTACATGAAAGAGGTCTAAAAGTCTAATCCAGTCAAATACCATATATCGCCCGTATATACACTCGTCACCTTATGTACACGTCTTTCACATAATACAATTAACACAAACAACCGAAATCCTAAGGGGTAGTTCCCCCACACAAAGTTAGGCAAGATACGTATCTCAACTAGGCCAAATCAACCCTCAAATATAGATTTTCCTCTAAAATTTGCCTCCACACGGCTCAAATTTAACCAAAAATGACTTATTATTATCAAACAATGCAAGATAAATCAATTACAGTAGATAAAGCTTTGATCTTTACACAATTCTGAAAAAGTCAACAAAAGTCAACCCTGGGTTTGTCCGGTCAAAATGCGGGTCCAATGGTAGATTCCGACTACCCATAACCCACGAGTCCATATATGTGTTTTGTTTTAAAATCTCCATATATGTGTTTTGTTTTAAAATCTGAGTCCAAATCGACTCTCAAAACTCAAATCTTCATTTTTCAAAACTTTGACAAAAATCTCCAATTTTCCTCTTTGATTCTCATAAATTTGGTGTTAAATCTAAGATATAATCATGAAATATTGTTGAAAATTGATTAGGATCACTTACCCAATGTTTGTAGATGAAAATCCCCACTCCAAATCGCCTCCTGCCGAGTCTAGGGTTCTAAATTATGAAAATGAGACTAAAATCCTGACTTTTTTAACTTTTGTTCAGTTGCAGAAGTCGCAATTGCGCAATTGTGACATTGCGAACCCTCACAATTGCAAAGAATTTCTCACAATTGCGGCACTGACAGTCCTAAGGGGAACTTTGCAAATGCGGCATTGGGTTCACAATTGCTAACCCTGCTCCCATCGCAAATGCGACAAATACATCGCAAATGCGAACCAAGTATCAAAATTGTGAAACCTGAGCCCCCCCCCCCCCC
>MCJB01018440.1:104003-128803 GCA_002018475.1 Nicotiana obtusifolia | reverse complement strand
GCCCCCCCCCCCCCTTCCATGTTTGCAATTGTGATGCTGCTGCTCGCAATTTCAACTCTGTGCAGCAACACACCAGAAAATCTTGTTTTCAGTCCAAACCACCACACGACACGTCCGAAACTCATCCGAGCCCTTAGGGCTCCAAACCAAATATCCACACAAGTCCAAAAAAATCATATGAAATTGATCGCACGATCAAAACACAAAAATAACATCAAGAACTACAAAATCTCGGACACCAAAACACATGAATTTCAAAGTAAAGTTCAAGAACCTCTAGAATTGCAACCAAGCGTCAGAATCTTATCAAACAACCTACGTTTGATTACTAGATTTGCAGACAAGTTCTAAATTGCAGAATGGACCTATTCCATGTCCCAAGACCAAATGCCGAACCCAATAGCAAAAGTCAACCTTCGGTCAGACTTGGGAAGTCTTCTAAACTCAAATTGCCAACTTTCAGCAAAACAACACAAATCAACCTACGTACTTCCGAATTCGATTCCAGGCACACGCCCAAGTCAAAAATCACGATACGAAACTGTCAGAGCCATGAAAACACCATTCCGGGGTCATTTTCACTTGAGTCAAATTTGGTTAATATTTCTAACTTAGGCTTCTAAGGCAAGAACCAAATAGATCCAAATCAAACCAAAACCTTCCCGGAGCGAAACTAACCAACCCCGCAAGTCATAAAAGCACAAATACACATGTGTGAAGCATCAAAAGAAGAAATGAGGTGCATATACACAAAACGACCGATTGGATTTTACAGTGCATCAGACTAGGAAATAAAATAAAGGATGCCCAACGATAGAGGTAGACAACTATTCAACAAGATCTTTCTATCAAACACGTATATCAGAATAAGGACGGAAAGAAAATAAATCAACAATGCAAGACCTAGGACGTAAATTAGAAGATCCAAATCAGGCATACGGAAGGAAGACTATCGAGAATAAAAGGCTTTGAAGATTAAGACTGTCAACAGGGATCTGACAAACTGATTGAATTTTAATCTAGTCTTAATTATAAGTTGGATCCAAAAGGAAACACTTGGGTCATTGTCACGCCACGAACTCGGGGAACGAGACCGGCGCTCAACCGAGTGAACCCAACCGAGCAAGCCTATTATATTTCCTCTACCCAAACTCATCCATGAATAAAGAGGAGATGCACTCCATTAGTCAAACACTGAAAAGACCTCATTAACAACTCCCATATCATTTCCATTAGAAGCTTCATTCATAATTTTCAAAATATTACAAATTTATAGATATAATGAAAAACATATTTTCCAAATACCAACATTTCTAGTTTAATTCCCCACATCAAACACCACCCACGACCTGTCTACGGAGCCTCTAAGTACAGTAGTATGGAAGTGCCGGCAACAAAGCCCTGGCTATACCTCAAAATACACAGTACAACATCAAATGAAATTAGGCCCGGAATACAGTATGGCTCACCAAAACCTACTGAATAGGGGAGTTACTGTTAACAAGGACCAAGGCTGCCCGCTGATGAACCACCTGCATCCATTGAAGATGCAGCACCCCCGGCAAAAGGGACGTTACTATATATGGAATAATACTAGTATGTAAAGAAAAATGTCCTCTTCCAAAATAGAATGCCAATATAAGAAAGGGAAAAACCATAGAAACAACAAGTCACAATCAACAATATCCAAATGCCAGTTAAAACATAATAATTTCAAAAATGCGAAAATAATATATATTTTTGGTTGGGAGATCATTAGCACCGATATACCACCGTGTTTTTAGCACAGAGTTCGATCACGCCCGATCGGCTAGGCCATACCCCCACATAAAATGTGGTTTTACATGTGGTGCGAAAGAAAGGTGTAACCAAGAGTAGCACCACCATGTGCGCAACATGACGTCCAATCTCCAGCCGATCAGCTAGGCCGCCTTCCCACATATGCCATGTGGGTTGACTTTTCCAAATCACAGCCATTTAAAATCTCATCCCAATTAAGGGAAATAATCTCATCCCAAATAAGGGGAATAATCACAATCCACTCCTACATCGACACGTGTAGTTTCAGGTATGGGCCTTATGACCCACCCTTCCTCGGTTTACTACTGATACTCCCAAAAACATTTTTGGTTTACACACAAGTCAAACAAAAGCACAAATACATTTACCTCATCATCTTTCACATTGTATAAATGTCCAATATTAATTTCAACCAATCACGACAATAATATTTCCTTGGCTCTTTTGGCCATTCATGAGATTCTTTATTCAAGGCATAGTGGTCGTATTTCATATTTCACACTTTCATATCTTTTCTTCCATAGTTCATCCTCGTAAATATCAATATATATAATATTCCAAAAATCACAACTTTAAGTTCGTTAGAAATGAAGGCTTTAAACACAGTAGATTTCTTTCCAAGAAATAGAGTAAAATGATTACAAATCGAAGAGTAAGTTAAAATCATAAACAAGTAACACACCATTCATTCTCGAAATATGTTTCCCCAAAAAGGGCATTACACAATTTCCACTCATAAATAAGTAAGAACGCAAAACACATTGAAAAAACTTACAAAGTATAGCATTAGTTAAAACGGCCACATATGGGCATGACTTGCGTACATACGCTTTCAGGCAATTCTGTTTTTGAAATAATTTTGGAACAATTAAATCAAATCTCATTTCATAATCTTCACACATCATCTTATTTCATTGACACCATTAGGCACAAGTGTAACTTTCATTCTTGGCACATTGGCCACACTCTACATCCCCAATTCACTTATTTTACTTTCAAGAATCTTTATAGATTATCAACAATAATACATTTTCAATCAAGACCTTAGGTACACATATGAGCAATTAAGAGTCTTAAGCATATCGAGTTTTTCTCACACAATTTGGCTTACTAGCTTTCATTTGAAACACGACTCCAAACCATAACATTATAATAGGAAACCCATACATTTAAAAAAATATCTTCTGACATAAGGCTCATTCGGAATAGTCATGTTTATATGGGATAACCCGAAACATAGGAATTAGGAACTTGAGCCAACTATACTTGAAACTTACGAGAACATTATGGAATTCGATTCTAAGAGAGTAGTTTAGCCAACATAGCTTGTTTGAGCTTTCTTTAAGTTACTACAATGTCCCAACACTTCTAGCAATAACAATCTATAGGAAGATAGCGAAAATTGGATAACAATTAGAAGGATTCACATGGTGTAACTCTCTTAGGAATTTTGTCAAACACCTATTATGCAAAATAAACTACAAAACTCTACAATGGTAATCCCTTCCTCCCTCAACCAATTTCAACAAGAAACTACCCAAACTAGTTCATTAAACTTTCGCACTACAAGCTATTGATACATGCATGGCCTAATTCCAACTCCATAACCTAATTAAACTTATAACAATTGCATGATGGTTTTAGGACAAATTCTTACCCGGGTAGATGATGGTCTAGTGAATGGCTTCTTGATTCTTGAAAATTGGTGCAAGATTGGATGATTAAAATGCTAGCTTTCCTCCTTCTCTCTCTAAAATGCTCTCACCTCTCTCTAAAATCATCATATAATAGCCCCAAAAATAAGCCCTGAGTCTATTTATTAAAATGGGGTCGGGTTATAAAAATAGGAAAAAATAGACCCTCCAAACACAGGTTTGCGATCGCATAACTGATAGCAGAACATGTATGCAGTCCGCAAAATGGACCACAAAACTGATGCCCAAAAATTAGAAAAGGTCTAGACAGGTCTGCGACCGGTCTGCGGTTGGTAGACCACTTATGCGATCGCAGAAGGGATAGCAGAATGACCCAACAAAATTCTTCAAGCTAAATCTGTGACGAAAATGTGGACCGCAAAACTACTATGCGATCGCATAATGGATCGCAAAATGACCCCGATAATTCAACAACTACCTGCTCAACTCTGCGATGCTTATGCAGCCCGCATAATAGATCTGCGGTCGCGAATCTGACCACATATTTGTCCCTTAAGCAAAAATATTCCACCAACACCTCGATGTGTTCTTCAACCCAAAAAGAAGCTCGCCGTGAAGAATTTCTATAACCCTCAAACACGTAAGCCTACCTCGACACCATGAAAGTTTAAATTCCTTGGCGAAATTTTACGGGGCCTTACATCCTCCCCCATTTAGGATCATTCGTCCTCGAATGAGGAGTAGAGTCCTCCCAGAACACCAACATAATTCATCTCCTTCTTCTACCCATCACACTCCCCCAAATTTGACTAACTCCCAAATTTTGCAAAAATTTCGGTAGAGTCTCCTTTGTAATTGGGCCTATCCACCTGCCAGAGAACCACCAAAACCACCCTAACAACATATCCATAACTCAACAAAGCATCACTATATACATCAACAATACTGACCTCAACATTAAGGGCATTACATTAACAGAAGTGGTATCTAGACATGAATTGCACATAATTTGATCATAACACATAGCAAGTACCTTTTTGAACCACAACCCTTTGGTTATACAGGCAAGTGAGAATACTTCCTTTACTTTGACAGAGGCAGATCTCAATTTCTGGAGTTATCGGATAGGGATCACAATTAGGTGCCTCTCATAAGCCAATTACCCATTAACTTCATCTTCCATAGCTGCCACCGGAATAATAGACAAGCGACTCCCAACTACCTTTGTGGGCATAGAAACATGAAACACCGGGTGCATGGAGAACAACGATGGAGGAAACATCATACTCATAGTTCGGCATATTTCCTTTAAGATCTCATAAGGCCTAATGTGACTACACATACTTTACGTTTATTAGCAATTCACATAATATCTTCATGGAGAAAATCCTGAGAATTTCCTGTTCACTTTCTTCAACTCTAAATCTTTACTGCGAACACCCAAACTAAACCCTTGGCGACCTTCATCAATTATTCTAAGAAGTGCTAGCAGGAATATGACCATAAAATTTCCTACCGAATATGTTTGATCATGGGATTATGCTTTTCTTTGACATGTTTGAATCTTCAACCCACATAGGTTTACTATAAATAGGTGCAACAAGGCTTCAAGTTTGAGATGGAATTGTTCAAGAATCCATCAACGAGCCGAGAAGGGTATTTCAGGAAGTTATCCTAAGAGACATGAAGGATACTACCAATAGCGTTGACATGATTAATCGTTGTGATGACATCATAAATTCAATAAACGAAACATGGAGTTACAAGTACACATTAATAATGTGGGAACCATGTACATGATCCTAAGATGTATAACAAGTGAGTCATTTTAGACATGTGATATATGGGAGGCATGATCGGGAGGATAAATATGTTAGCATCAGCTATTTTTGGATCACTATGAGTTATGAAAAGGACAGTGACAATTGCTTCATCCCCTATGTGCCTCGTTCGGCAATAGTAAGCCTTAAGGAGAAATAGCCAAGTACGTGACACCAGTCGCCTCCTTGAGTGTAGGGAAGATCAGTTTAATTCAAAATGAGAAGATTCTTGCACCATGAATATGATAGAGATTGGTTAGAGAGAGAATGAACACTTCGCTATGAGCTAGACATGTTTTTGCCATAATAACTCTCAAGCTGCAATACCAGGCCACTTAATGGGCAACTACAATTCTAGGAACAAGGTGAGTTACTCACTGAAGCTTAATTTAGGTGGACATTAACGTCATACTAATATGGGCAAACAAAAAGATCTTCTTGTGACGAATTTGTGAAAATATCAGATTTCTCAGAAACTTTTATGCGGACAAGTGACCCCCCTTCAGTTGACAGGTACGCATATTATAGGTGCTGAGATATGCTCTCATGTTACTAGACGTGAAAAATGATTCGTGATAATACTCACAAAGGAGTAAAGTGATTGTTAAAATCATAGGAGCCACATACACCAGAGAGAAAAGAGTGGCTCAAGAAGGATCTCAACACTAGGCTGCTTTACATTAGATTTGATACCACATAGGTAAATATTATGATGGTGCTTGCATAGGCACAAGTGAGCAGATGTTATCCATTCAAATCAAAAGGTTCTGTAAGAAATTCATCAGGTATAGTCCCTTGTTGAGAATTTAGAGAAGCAAGTGGGAAGTACTAGCCTAGGGTTATAACTCAATTCAAGGTCATAATTACAGAACTCAATTCCTTAAGAGTTTGTAAGTAAGATAACTGTGATAAAGAGGCTTCACAAATGATATGTTCAAAGAGTAGATACAGAGAATGGCTCATAAAGTTGTTCCGATTCTATCCCAATTTCCATAGCAACATAAGGAATGAAATATGATAAAGTGGAACGGGGATCAATAAGGGCATATACATTATGAGATTGGATAGTCAATATACCTGTAACCACATCTGGAGAAGCCTCCAACTTTTGACGCCTCCTCGTACCATAAAACCCGTTGGGCCTTGCCGAGCTCTGAATACCACCCCTATACTCCACGCCCTGGGGGTGTTATAGTGCCTCTAGCTAGGGAGACGCTGTGGATGTAGTAGCTGCATAACTGGATGGTTGAGTCACACCCCCGCCCATGCTCTGGTGAGACGAATGACAATCTCTCTAAATGTGACCCCTCATACCACACTTGTAGCATACATTGGTACCATGGTGACATATTCTTGAATGATATTTCCCACACTTCACACAACGGGGTTGAGGTCCGCTAAACTGACTTGCCCCACTGACCTGATATTCACCCTTTTTGCATACATCATAAGCATCCCCCTTATCCTTCCTCCAGGCCTCCAATGCGGGAGTAACAAACCCCGTACCGGTTTGCTGTGTGGGCCTTTGGAATTTCCCAAACCTGCCACCCCTAACATGCTGCTGAGCATACTCACAACACGACGCCAAATGTTCATTCCCGCACATCGGGCAGACTGGGATGGGTGTACCCAACCTCGGGCGTTTGTTCTTCTTGTGCCCCCTCTTTCCACAGCCATAACATATTTCAAGAGTCATCCAACATTTTCCCAAGTGACGCTTCTTGCAAATCAAACAATCAAGTTCATTAGCACCAACAACCCTCTTTCGTTTCTTAGATTCTCTCACCACACAATCCGATGGTGCGGTGACATTGGTAGGAACAAGGACACTTCTCTTAATAACAAGTTCTTCCAATCCCTCCACGGCTTGATGCGTTCTCCCAATGAACTCTTGTGTAATCTCCCCCAGATTCAACAGCGGGGTCATTCCCTCGTTGCTGCTTCAATCTTGTAGATTACTCAACTGGAAAATGAGACATAATGTGGAAATTAGCTTCCTATCTTGAGCTCTATCGCACGATATAGAGTATCAAAGAAGTGTGAAATTTCTAAATATCCAAGTAGCCTCCTCATTATAGATGTGGTCGACAACACACTGATAAGAAGGACTCTACTAGACACAGCTCCGAGACATCCTAGGACACTTTAAGACCTTAGGTTCTGATACCAAATTTGTCACGCCCCGAACTCGGGGAGCGCGACCGGCGCTTAACCGAGTGAACCAGGCTGAGCGAGCCTATTAAATTCCCTCTACCCAAACTCATCCATGAATAAAGAGGAGACACACTCCATTAGTCAATCGCTGAAAAGATCTCATTAACAACCCCGATATCATTTCCATTAGTAGATTCATTCATAATTTCCAAAATATTACAAATTTATAGATATAATGAAAAACATGTTTGACAAATACCAATATTTTCTAGTTTAATTCCCCACATCAAACACCACTCACGACCTGTCTACGGAGCCCCTAAGTAGAACAAAAAAGTAGTACGGAAGTACCGAAAATAAGGCCCCGGCTATACCTCAAAATACACAGTACAACATCAAATGACATCAAGCCCGGAATAGAGTAGCGCTCACCAAAACCTACTAAATAGGGGAGTTACTGCTAACAAGGACCAAGGCTGCCCGCTGATGAACCACCTGCATCCATTGAAGATGCAGCGCCCCCGCAAAAGGGACGTTAGTACATATGGAATAGTACTAGTATGTAAAGCTAAATGTCTTCTTTCAAAATAGAATGCCAATATAAGAAAGGAAAAAACCATAGAAACAACAAGTCACAATCAACAATATCCAAATACCCAGTTAAAATATAATAATTTTCAAAATGCAAAAATAATATATATTTTTGGTTGGGAGATCATTAGCACCGACTACCACTGTGTTTTTAGCATTGAGTCAGATCACGCCCAATCGGCTAGGCCATCTCCCCATGAACAATGTGGTTTGACATGTGGTGCGATGTGTCCGATTTCCACCCGATCAATTAGGCCGCCTTCCGACATATGCCGTGTTGGTTGAATTTTCCAAATCACAGCTATTTTAAATTTCATCTCAATTAAGGGGAATAATCTCATCCCAAATAAGGGGAATAATCACAATCTGCTCCTACACCGGTACGTGTAGATTCAAGTGTGGGCCTTATGACCTACCCTTCCTCGGTTTACTAATGATACTCCCAAAAACATATTTGGTTTACACACAAGGGAAAAAAAGCACAAATATATTTACCTCATCTTCTTTCACATTGTACAAATCTCCACTAGTATTTTCAACTAATCACGACAACAATATTTCCTTGGCTCTTTTGGCCATTCATGAGATTCTTTATTCAAGGCACAATGGCCGTATTTCATATTCCACACTTTCATATCTTTTCTTCCATGGATCATCATTGAAAATATCGACATATAATATATTACGGAGATGACAACTTTAAGTTCGTTAGAATGGAAGCTTTAAACACAATAGATTTCTTTCCAAGAAATGGAGTAAAATGATTAGTAATCGAAGTGTAAGTTAAAATCATTAACAAGTGGCACACCATTTATTCTCGAAATATGTTTCTCCAAAAAGGGCATTACACAATTTCCACTCACAAATAAGTAAGAACACAAAAGACATTTAAAATACTTACAAAGCATAGCATTAGTTAAAACAGCCACATATTGGCATGACTTGAGTACATAAGCTTTTAGGAACTTCTATTTTTGAAATAATTTTGGAACAATTGAATCAAATCTCATTTTATAATCTTCTCACATCATCTTATTTCATTGGCACCACTAGCCACAAGTATAACTTTCATTATTGGCACGTTGGCCACACTCTATATCCCCAATTCACTTATTTAATTTTCAAGCATCTTTATTGATTATCAACAATAATACATTTTGAATCATGACCTTAGGTACACATATGAGAAATTAAGAGTCTTAAGCATATCGAGTTTTTCTCACACAATTTGGCTTACTAGCTTTCATTTGAAGCACGACTCCAAACCAAAACATTATAATAGGCAACCCATACTTTGAACATATATCTTTTGACATAAGGCTCGTTCAAAATAGACAATTTTATATGGGATAACCCCGAAAATAGGAATTAGGAACTTGAGCTAACCTTACTTGAAACTTACGAGAACATAATGGAATTCGTTTCTAAGAGAGTAGTTACTACAACGTCCCAACACTTCTAGCAATAACAATCTATAGGAAGATAGTGAAAATCGGATAATAATTAGAACGATTCACATGGTGTAACTCTCTTAGGAATTTTTCAAACACCTAGTATGCAAAATAGACTATGAAGCTCTACAATGGTAATCCCTTCCTCCCTCAACCAATTTCAACAAGAAACTTCCCAAACTAGTTCATTAACCTCTCATACTACAAGCTATTGATACATGCATGGACTAATTCCAACTCCATAACCTAATTAAACCTATAACTATTGCATGAATGTTTTAGGACAAGGTCTTACCCGGGTAGATAATGGTCTAGTGAATGGCTTCTTGATTTTTGAAGATTGGATGATTAAAATGCTAGCTTTCCTCCTTCTCTCTCTAAAATGCTCTCACTTCTCTCTAAATAATTAGATGATCGCCCCAAAAATAAGCCCGGAGTCTGTTTATTAAAATAGGTTCGGGTTATAAAAATAGGAAAATGGACCCTCCGAACACAGGTCTGCGGTCGCAGAACTGACAGCAGAACAGGTATGCGGTCCGCAAAATGGACCGCAAAACTGATGCCCAAAAATTGGAAATGGTCTGGACAGGTCCGCGACCGCTCTACGGTCCGCAGACCACTTATGCGGTCGCAGAACGCACCGCAGAATGACCCAACAAAATTCTTCAAGCCAAATCATTGACTAAAATGCGGACCATGAAACTACTATGCGGTCGCATAATGGACCGCAAAACGACCCTGAAAATTCAACAACTACCTGCTCAACTCTGTGACGCTTATGCAGCCCGCAGAATGGATCTGCGGTCGCGAATCTGACCGCATAATTGGCCCTTCAGCAATAATGTTCCACCAACACCTCGATGCATTCTTCAACCCAAAAATAAAGCTCATCGCGAAGGATTTCTATAACCCTCAAACACATAACCCTACCTTGACACTACGAAACCTTAAATTCCTTAGCGAAATTTTACGTGGCCTTACAGTCCTACTCTTAAAATACAAGTGCCATAAAAAGGATACTCATAATCAAAGATTTTCAAAATATTAGCACAAGGAATAGAGAGCTTTGTCAAAAACTATACAAGAAGAGAAGGAAGACAGGAAGAATTATATAGTTTTCATACAATTTTCGCTTTTTCTACTTCTTAGAAAAAATATTGTATTCTTTACCTTTTACCAGTATCTCAAAATATAGAGAGAAAAAGGAAGTAAGTGAAAGGTTGTGTCAAGATTACTTGTTGTAATTTGTTAGTGGTAAACGCGAGAAAAACAACACTCTTATATGTACCTATTCTATTGAAGATCTAAGAGAACCCTTGTGACCTAATGGAACTGGATGTAGGTGCCACATCGTTACATTAACCAGTATAAAACTATTTGTCTCTCCTACTTTTTTACTTTACTGTTTATTATATATACTTGTTGTACAAACCATTACTTCCTGACCAACAATATTCGACCAAGAAGAAAAATAGTCGACTAAAGAATCTTTACAACTCACCCCCTCTTGTACATTAAATTAGTATTAGAGTAGGTCTCATACGCTGAACAAAAACGTTTGCTTAACCGCAAAGTGAGTAAAGATCATCGGAACTAATACTGTTGTTGGAGCACTATTTCAAGCAGGACATCATAAACAAGGACACCTTACTTCAATGGGCATCATTTATCTTACTGGATATAGCGTATGAAAACATATGCAAAGTCTTACGACATCAAAGTCTAGCATGTCATCAAGAAAGGGGATCTTCCCATACCACAAGCAAAAAAGGACAAAACATCTGAAAGTCAGGTATCATCTGATCCACTAGATTTAGATGACTATATTGACGAACAAGTTGTTGTGCTACAAGTAAATGCTAAGGCCAAGAATTTTCAATATATAATTCCAGAAGTGGTGAAGAATATCAAAATATCTCAAGCTATGAAACCGCAAAAGAGATGTGGGACAAGATGGAATTTACCTATGAAGGGACAAACAAAGTCAAAGAAACAAGAATAAACTTGTTGATTCATGACTATGAACTTTTTCATATGAAGGACGGAAAATCATTGGAATAAATGATTTCTCGATTCAGTAAAATTGTTGGAGACCTGAAATCCTTTGGAAGACCAGTGAAAAATGGGGAACAACTCTAGAAAAAACTGAGAAGTTTACCTACAGCCTGGCAAACTAAAGTCATTGCATTAGAATGTCAAGTTCTTGATAAGGCTTCATATGATAATCTCAAAGGTGATCTTATTTCCTTTGAAAAGACTCATTTGAACAGACGTGTGTGAGAAGAAGAAAACGAAAATAGTTGCCTTAAAAAGCACTTTAGTTGAATCTGAAAACGAGAAAGAAGAAGAAGGTGGAAAAGATGAGGAAAACATAGCTATGAGTATCAAATACAATGAGAAGAAGCAGAAATGGCAGAAGTGGCAAGTCAAATTTTAGAAATGGAAAAGCAGTGAATGAGAACGACAGAAATGACGGAAGATGCTTTGAAAGTGGGAAAACCAGTCACATCCAAGCAGAATGTCCTGATCTTAAAAAACGTCAACAAAAACTATCAAAAGAAGAAATCTTTTGGTGCATGGAGTGAGGAAGAAGTGTCTGACCATGAAGAGATAGCCAACATGTGCTTCATGGAAATTGGAGAAAATAGCAATGAAGAAGAACCTGATCACGAAGAAACAAATGGATTAAGCCTTATGGCAGCCGAAGGGACACGTGAGATAAGTTCAAATGTTTTTCATAAATGCAATGATCTTCAAGATGTAAGGCCCTGTAAATATTTTACCTAAAACCCGAAAATTCGTGGTGCCGAAGTAGGCTATGTGTCCAATCTCATGATGTGTATGCTCTTATTGATCCCGGTTCCACCTTGTCCTATGTCACTCCCTATGTTGCTATGGAATTTGAGAGAGAACTAGAATAGCTCCATGAGTCGTTCTCTGTATCTACTCTGGTTGGTGAGTCTATGTGGCCGCGGGTTTACAAGGATTTTGTTGTCACAGTGCGTGATCGAGACACCACGCCAAATCTCATTGAATTGGAGATGGTCGATTTTGATGTAATAATGGGGATGGATTGGCTTTATTCATGTTTCGCTAAGCTTGACTGTCGAACCAGAACTGTTAGGTTTGAATTTCCAACTGAGTCAGTAATTGAATGGAAGGGGGATAATGTGGTGCCGAAGGGTAGGTTTAGTTCTTACCTTAAGGCCACAAAGATGATTAACAAGGGGTGTATCTACCATTTGGTCCGGGTTATGGACACCAACGCTTGAGGCACCTACACTTGAGTCTGTGCCTGTTGTGGATGAATTTCCGGAGGTATTTCCGGATGAACTCCCTGGGATCATGCTAGACAACGAGATTGATTTTGGGATTGATGTGATGATAGGCACACAACCTATATCTATTCCACCCTACAAAATGACACCATCAGAATTGAAAGAGCTAAAGGAATAATTGAAAGATTTGTTAGAGAAGGGTTTCATCCAGCCGAGTATGTTGCGTTGGGGCGCACCAATTCTATTTGTAAGAAAGAAGGATGGGTCGCTAAGAATGTGTATTGACTATCGGCAGCTCAACAAGATTACAATAAAAAATAAGTACCCACTCCAAGGAAAGATGACTTGTTTGATCAATTGCAGGGTGCAAAGTACTTCTCCAAGATCGATTTAAGATCCGGGTATCACCAATTGAAGATTAAGGAGCAGGATATTCCGAAAACAGCTTTCAGGACCCGGTATGGGCACTTTGAATTTCTGGTAATGTCTTTCGGGCTAACAAATGCCACCGCAGGTTTCATGGATCTTATGAATTGGGTCTTCAAACCTTTCCTGGACTCCTTCATGATAGTGTTTATTGACGATATTCTTGTTTATTCACAGAGTCAGAAGGACCATGCCAATCATCTCAGGGCAGTTTTGCAGGTCCTGTATCAGCACTAGTTATATGCAAAGTTTTTGAAATGTGAATTTTGGCTTGAATCTATTTCGTTCTTGGGTCATGTTTATTCCGTGATATTCTTGTTTATTCACGGAGTCGGAAGGACCATGCCAATCATCTCAGGGCAGTTTTGCAGGTCCTGTATCAGCACTAGTTATGTGCAAAGTTTTTGAAATGTGAATTTTGGCTTGAATCTATTTCGTTCTTGGGTCATGTTGTCTCTAGAAAAGGAACTGAGGTTGACCCCCAAAAAATTTCAACCGTGAAGAATTGACCCAGACCTGCTACTCCAATAGAGATTCGCAGTTTCTTGGGCTTAGCTGGATTTTACAGAAAGTTTGTGGAGGGGTTCTCTACTCTTGCCTCTCCATTGACTAAATTGACACTGAAGGCAGTTAAGTTCCAATTGTCAGATGCTTGTGAAAGAGGCTTCCAGGAATTGAAATCAAGATTGACCACGGCAACGGTGTTGACTCTTCTACGGATGGATTTGTGGTATATTGCGATGCTTCAAGGATTGGACTTGGGTGTGCATTAATGCAACATGGCAAGGTGGTAGTGTATGCTTCTAGGCAACTCAAGAATCATGAAAAGAACTATCCAACACACGACTTAGAGCTTGCGGCGGTGGTATTTGCATTGAAGATTTGGTGTCATTATTTGTATGGGATCCATGTGGATATATTCCATAAGAGCCTTCAATATATTTTCAAATAGAAGGAATTGAATCTGAGGTAGAAAAGATGGCTTGAGTTACTCAAGGATTATGACATCGACATCTTATATCATCCGGGGAAGGCTAATGTTGTAGCGGATGCTCTTAACCGGAAATCTATGGGCAGTTTGGCTCACTTGGAGGCATATAAAAGGCTATTGGCCAAGGAGGTTCATCGGTTGGCTAGTTTGGGAGTTCATCTTGCAGACTCTAGTAAATGAGGGGTGATTGTGCAAAATAGGGCTGAATTGTCGCTTGTTATGGAAGTCAAGGAGAAGCAATTCAACGATCCATTGTTGGTACAATTGAAGGAGGGGATTCAAAAACATAAGACCATGGCCTTTTCTCTTGGCGTGGATGATGGTACACAAAGGTACCAAGGGCGACTATGTGTTCCAAATGTGGATCATCTCCAGGAAAGAATCGTGACCGAGACTCACACTGCTAGGTATTTCGTGCACCCGGGCTCTACAAAGATGTATCATGATCTTAGGGAAGTCTATTGGTGGAATGATATGAAGAGGAATGTAGCGGACTTTGGGGCGAGATGTCCAAATTGTCAGCAATTGAAGGCCGAACACCAAAGGCCCGGTGGTTGGCACAGAACATAGAAATTCTAATGTGGAAGTGGAAAATGGTTAACATGGACTTTGTGGTAGGACTACCTTGCAATCCTTGCAAATTTGACTCGATTTGGGTGATTATGAATCGACTCACGAAATCAGCACACTTCTTACCTGTTAAGGCTACCGATACAGCAGAACAGTACGCTCAGTTATTCATCAAGGAAATAGTCAAGTTGCATGGCACTCCAGTTTCTATTATATCATATCAAGGGGCACAGTTCACGACTAATTTTGGAAGAAATTTTACCAAGGTTTGGGTACTCAGGTGAATCTTAGTACAGCTTTCCATCCACAGACCGACGGGCAGGCAGAGCGGACTATTCAGACGCTTGAGGATATGTCACACGCTTGTGTTCTTGACTTCAAAGGTATCTGAGATGATAATTTGCAGCTCATAGAGTTTACCTACAACAACAGTTATCATGCCAGCATTCAGATGGCACCGTTCGAGGCTTTATATGGTAGGAGATATAGATCTCCCATTGGGTGGTTCGATATTGAGGAAGCGGAGTTGATAGGGCAAGACCTCATGCATCAGGCTATGGAAAAAGCTGAGATCATTACGGAGCGGTTGAAAACTGCTTAGAGTCGCCAAAAGTCCTATTCAGATGTGCGTCAAAGGGATTTGGAGTTCAAAGAAGATGATTGGGTGTTCTTGAAGGTTTCTCCTATGAAGGGTGTAATGTGATTTGGTAAGAAAGGGAAATTGAGTCCGAGGTATGTTGGACCGTATAGAATCATTCAGAGGATTGGTCAGGTGGCTTACATGCTAGAACTACCTCCAGAGGTGTCTTTAGTGCACCCGGTGTTCCACGTGTCCATGTTGAAGAAGATGGTTGGAGATCCGTCGCTTAGTATTCCGATTGAGACCATTGAGGTTAATAAAGAATTGACTTATGAAAAAATTCCAGTTGCCATCCCTGATAGGCAAGTCCGAAAGTTGAGGAACAAATAAATTGCCTCTGTGAAAGTACTATGGTGGAACCAATAGGTTGAAGAGGCCACCTGGGAGGCCGAGGAAGAAATGAAGAAGAAGTACCCTCATTTGTTTGAATAGCCATGTATTTATAAATTTGTGCTCTATGAAAATGCTAAAAGTTACCTTCTATGAATTATATACCATTTATACAGTTGATGTTAAAGGTGTTCCATTTTGGTAGTATACTGCTCGTGAGGCCACGGTTGGCATTGTTTTTATGTTATGTTGCATCATCAGTTCCTGTATATGTTGTTAGGACTGGTTTTGGGATTCTCTGGCAGGTGGATAGGCCCAATTACAGGGGAGACTCTGGCAAAATTTTTGGAAATTTAGGGAGTTAGTCAAAAATTGGAACTGCTGGTGTGTGTTGTAGCAACTGAGTCACTTTGTGCGCTAATGGTGAATTTTGACCCTCATTCGAGGGCGAATGATCCTAAGTGGGGGAGGATGTAAGGCCCCGTAAATATTTTACCTAAAACCCAAAATTTTGTGGTACCGAAGTAGGCTATGTGTTGACGAAGGTAGAGATTCTTGCTCACCTCAGTACGAACTTTTTGGGTTGAATAGTGTGTTGGGAGGTAAAGAAAAAAAATTTTGCAGAAGAAGATGTGTTTGCGGCCCACTATGTGGTCGCAGAATCACTCTGTGGGCCGCAAAATGACCACAGAGTGAAGCAGTATCAGGGCAAGTCTGGAGGAAGGTCTGTGGTGCATTGTGCGACCGCAAAATAGGTCTGTGGACTGCATAATGGCCGTAGAGTGGGGCAGAATCGCCCAGTTCTGGAGGTCCATTTCGCGGCCCATTTTGCGGACTGCAGAAGCATTATGCGGTCGCATATGCGACAGCAGATCTATGACGAGGCTCCTTTTTTCTAATTTTTTAACCCGACCGTATTTCAATATATTAGAGTGATGGATCACTTCTGAAGCAAAACATATATTCTAGATTAAGGGAGTGCTAAAGAGAGAGAGAGGGGAAGTTCCTAAGTTCATCACCCATCAATTCTTGCTCAAAGTTGAAGAAATTGTAAGAAGAATTCACTAGGTCTTCATCCTAAAGGTAAGTTTCTACTCCATGGCCCTCAATTTCGTAATTCTGATTGAATAGGTAATAAGCCAAGCAATTCTTGGGTGTGGGAGTTAATTATTTTACATGCATGTAATATCAAGGGTTGGGAGAAGAATGTTGAGCTAAATTGGATATACTTTGAGTAGTGGGGTGGAGGAATCCACCATAGGAGGACCTTGAAATCATAATACCCACCTAGTTTTTGATAAAATTGTCAAATGAGCTGGAACCATAAATTTTCTCCTAATTTTTGTTCAATTTTACTATATTTCTACATAGATCGAAGAAGCTAAGAATTCTGGAATATTGTATTAATTAAAAAGGCTCGAGGCAAGGTATGTTGGCTAAACTGTTCTCTTAGAATTGAACCCCGCAATTTCATTGTAAGTCTCGTGATGCCATTTATAAATTGAATTTTTGTCAATGAATCTTTGTGTCGAAATAATCATGCGTTCAATATGTATTCCAAAGATTCTTATTATGTTGAGTTAATGTTTATGAATGTGGTTTAAGCATGGGCTGCGTGTTACTATGTTATGATTTAAAAGCGTGAACTTTTATGAAAGCTACCATATTAATTGTATAAGAAGTCACATGTGCCTAAGACCCTAATTTGCTCAAGTATGTGTTTAAAGTCTTAAGTTGAAAGGCCTTGTTGTTGATTATCCATGATAATGATTGAAAATGGAATACTGAGCTTGATTTATGAAGTACGGCCAATGTGCCAATAATGATATTGCGTTATGGCCAATAGTATCAATAAAATGAATGACATGTAGAGGAATACGAATTGAGTGGTAAATAATTTCAATAAAAAATACTTTGGATAAGCCATCGAGGAAGCGTAGGTCGGAACAACCTAACCCCGAAACTACATGTGCCGGTGTAGGAGTGACTGAGGGGTAAATCCCCGTGTTAATGTGACGAGACTGTTTCCCATTATATGGGATGAGATTGGTATGTTGAGATGTTTTCCCCTTAAATGGGATGAGATTATTTCTAGCAAGATGTGATGAGATGTCAATCTACATGGCATTATGGTGAGACGGCTTAGCCTATTGGACTGAGATCGGACGCCATGCCGCGCACATGGTGGTATTGTGAGTGTACGTCTCGGGGTGAGATGGCTTAGCCGGTCGGGCTATATCGGTGCTAAAGATATCCCGACTTAAATTACCGAAACCTACTTGAAATTTACGTTTCCCCTAATGTGACACTTTGATACCGTTTGAGTCTCTTATTTATATCATGTTTTATTCTCTGTTTACTGTTGCTCGTTGGATTGAGAGGGTGTTTAGTTTTACATACTAGTACTATTCAATATGTACTAACATCCCTTTTGTCGGGGACGCTGCATCTTTAATGGATGCAAGTGGTTCTATAGCAGGTGGCATTGATCAGTGATAGCAGCACACTCTCTCCTCAGCTAATTTGGTGAGCCCCACTTCATTTCGGAGTCCTGTATCTTCTATCCTTTGTACATAGCATTTTGAGGTACAGTCGGAGCCTTGTTGCCGGCACTGTCATAGTACTCTTTTATTTCTATTAGAGGCTCCGTAGACATAATGTGGGTTGAGTTTGTTTTTGAGAAAGTTAAACTAAAAATGTTGTAATTGTATCATCTGTCCAACTTTAACTATGATTGTACATGTACTGTTTTGAACATTTGTTAAGGACATAATCAATGAAAATGAAATGTTGTTGTTCACATGACTTCTTACTGACTAATTATGGACATCCACTTTTCTCTTTATTTTGGGTGAGTTGGGTAGATGGCACTGTGCAGGCTTGCTTGACCGAGGTAACTCTATTCAGCATCGGTCGCACTCCGAGGTCGGGGCGTGATACAAGAGTCTATTGATATTTCTCTAGTCGATCTTGAAAAAGTTCTACATGAACTTCGAAAGATTCAATGAGAAAAGAAACACTAGGAACTGAAACAACAGAGTATGTGAAATTGAAAGAGAAATGCTACCTTCAGTTGCAGCTGAATGGATTATGAAAATCCATTAGCCACAATTCCATTAATTCAAACCAGTCAATTTCTCGCATAAACTCATCTAGGATAGAAAATACTAATCTTCCCTCATGCATTCACTGTGGAAAATATAGTCATATATCTAACCATGGTAGTTTAGAAATAAAGGACAGAAACCCCATGGATATTCTAATCCTCCCTCATGCTTCTACTGTGGAAAGTTTGGATGCATATCTAATCACTGCATGTATAAAATAATAAAGGCTGGATTTGGCGACCTAAGGTAGCAAATAACGCAAACAGCCAACAAAATAACCAATTAGGACCCAATCATGCTTGGGTACCTGAGAATAAGTAATTTGTTGTTTCAGGAACACCGCAAGAAAAATCGAAAAAAAAATGGTACCTTGACAGCGCGTGTTCCAGACACATGACATGTGACAAACAACTTTTCAAATCAGTTACCAAGCTTGATGGTGGATCAATCACTTTCAGAGACAAATCAAAAGGGAATGTAATTGGAGTTGAAAAAGTCCCTCTCATTTCATCATGCAATGTGGAAGAAGTCTATCTTGTGGACGAACATCGATACAGTCTGCTCACTATCAGTCAATTATGTAATAGCGACTATGAGGTTCATTTTTAAAAAATGGGTGGATTATCGAAGATGAAATAGGTAAAATTATTCTATCTGGAAGTAGAGATACAACTGTTTACACTCTTAGTAATATTGATGCCATGTCGAATCAGCTATATCTAACATCCATAATTGATGATGTTTGCTTTGGCATACAAAACTAGGCCATGCTAGCATGCACACTATCCAAAAACCTTCTAGATAGGATCTTAGAACTGGTCTTCCAAAACTAGATTTTCAAAAAATTATATTTGTGATGAATGTCAATTAGGCAAACAAACAAGATCCTCTTTCAAAATCAATGACATTGTGTCTACTACAAAATCACTTCAATTGTTGCACATGGATCTCTCTATACCAACCAGGACTGCTAGCATAGGTGGTAGAAAATATACTTGTGTTATAGTAGATTAAGTCATAAAGATAAAGTTTTAAGGAACTTTGAACTCTTCTACAAAATGGTTCAACAATAAAAGGGGAACTTCATCACAATAATAAGTGATCATGGAGGAGAATTTGAAAGTAGAGCATTCGAAAATTTCCGCAATGACCAAGGAATCTCTCACAACTTCTCATCCCCCAGATCTCCACAACAAAATGGAGTAGTGGAACGCAGTAACATAACTCTTCAAAATATGGCTAGGACCATGATTGCAGAAAACTCATTTCCACACCATTTTTGGGCTGAAGCAGTAAGCACAGCATGCCACATCATTAACATATGCTTGCTAAGACATATTCTCAAAAAGACTCCCTACGAATTGTGGAAAGGAAAAAGATCCAACATAAGTTATGTTCATCCATTTTGATGCAAATACTTCATTCACAACAACGAAAAGGAAAACCCTAGTATGTTTGATCCAAAAAGCAACAAAGGTACTTTTTTTTTTGGATACTCTCCTTCAAGTAGAACCTATAGAGTTTATAATAAATGTACTTTATCCATTAAAGAATCTGTTCATGTTGTGTTTGTTGATACGAAAAAATTCTTCGAGGAATGAAAAATATCCTAATGATAAGGAAATTTCCATAGTTCCAAAGTCTATTCAAGCAGTTGAGGCTACTCATGAAGAAGTCACAAATCATCAACTTTAGTCGACTAATAGTCACACTGAAAATCTAGAACATCCTGCACCGGAATCACAAAATCTCGCTGAAAAGGAACTATGTACAGTAATACCAAACAAAAGAAAAATTAAGCCTGGATATTCCCATAAGTTCATCATTGGTGATCCTCAAGAAGGCATGAAAATTTGAAGAGCACAAAAGCAGAATTCAAATATTGCCCTCATCTCACACCTGGAACCCAAAAGAGTAGATTAGGCACTTGGAGATAACAACTGGATAAGCTCAATGCAAGAGGAACTTGACCAGTTCTAGAAAGGTAAGGTATGGAAGCTAATCCATAAACCATCTAATGCATCCATCATTTGAAAAAAGTGGCTTTACAAGAACAAGCTCAATGAGCTCGGCCAAATAGTAAGGAATAAAGCAAGGTTGGTTGTTTAAGGATACTCTCAACAAGAAGGAATTGACTATGAAGAAACCTTTGCTCCAGTTGCCAGGTTAAAATTAATTTGTATCTATTAGCCTATGCTGCTCATAAATATTTTAGACTTTTTCAGACGGATGTAAAAAGTGCATTCTTAATCGGATTCATATTTGAGGAAGTATTTGTCAAGCAGCCCCCAGCAATTGTAAATAACTCTTACCCAGATCATGTCTATAAGCTATCTAAACCTCTCTATGGGCTTAAACAAGCTCCTAGAGCATGTTATGAGAGACTAAGCTCATTCTTAGTCAACCATGGGTTTAAACGAGGTAATATTGACACCACTCTTTTTATCAAACATTCTAATCAAGGTAAGTTAATTGTACAAATTTATATTGATGATATTATATTTGGAAGTACTAACTCCGATTTGTGCAAGAATTTTTCAAATATCATGAAAGAAGAATTTGAGATGAACATGATGGGAGAGCTAACATTCTTTCTTGGGCTACAAATAAGCAATCCCATAAAGGAATTTTAATAACCAAATAAAGTACACAAATGAGCTCGTAAAAAGGTTTGGTATGACGAATGCCAAAACCATCGGAACCCCCATGAGTCCATAAACTTCTCTTGATGAAGACAAGAACGGTAAGAGCGTAGATGAAATGTATCGAGGTATGATTGGACCGCTACTATATCTTACTTCCACTCGTCCAGACATAATGTTTAGTGTGGGTAAGTGCGCAAGATGTCAGTCAGCTCCTGTGGAATCCCATTTAACTGTTGTTAACCGCATTATCAGATATCTAGTAGGTATAATCAATTATGGATTGGTACGAAAGCTCTAATACTTTTGATCTCAAAGCTTTTTCAAATGCAGATTTTGTAGGTGACAAAATTGATAGACAAAGCACAAGTGGGACTTGTCAATTATTAGGAAATGTACTCATTTCCTAGGACAACAAGAAATAAAATTGTGCTGCATTATTCATTACTGAATCAGAGCATCTGACAGTAGGCAACTGCTGAACACAAATTATTTGGATTATGCACCAACTACTAGATTATGATTTCCATCTTAAGTCTGTTCCAATTATATGCGATAGTACTAGTGATATTTGTCTTTCAAAAAATTCTATGCATCATTCTAGAGCTAAGAATATTAAAATGAAGCATCATTTTATTCGTGACCATGTGGTAAAGAGTGACATTGTGTTAGAATTTATAAACACTAAAAATCAGCTTGCCGATATTTTTACAAAACATCTGCTTGAAGAAAGATTTTGCTCAATTCGCGACAAAATTGGCATATCTTCAATAACCCTTCACTACACACAAGTTTAGTATTTTACCGTGACGACCCAAAGGGTCATCACTTGTTTTTAGATTGAATTCAGTGTTCCGAGACTAAACCCTCTTTTTTACCTTACCTCGATTTGTATGTGCAGTCTGTATAATTTTTCAGAACGAAAACAAAAACGAACAAAAAGAAACAAAAAAATGATAATAATAACAAAATAAACAATACAAAGGATCTCTTCTAATCTTAGTAAGCTGCCTATACACCTATAATCCCCATTTTTCCCAACTTCTCACGTACCGCTCCTCACGTTCCAACTATCACCTCAATCCAATCCCGTGATCATACACACGTACGGATAGAACAAAATATAGAAAACTCCTTCTTCTTCAACAAAAAAAAAAAAAAGACAGCACTATTTTTCAGCCATGAAAGAAGCACGAAACTCATCCCAAAACAGTCCATAAACGAGCCCTATTTCCACACCAAAACCCCAGCGACATCAGAAGCTAAAAAGCAACGAAAATCTAGCAAAAACGCCCCCAAAACCAGCTTCGCACAACACCACAAAATAGCCCCGTAACAACATCATTTTCGGGTCGAGGTTAACGTCCGACTGAAGTTCCAGGTCAGAGGTTTAGTTCACGTTCCAGGTTTGGACGTCATTTTCTTCATTGTAGACTATTCTGATGCATTGAAGCAGTCGTTTACTAAAGGTCATATATTAACTCAATTCTTTTGACATGGATGTTTGAATTATTTTCTTGGTTTTCTGCTTTTCTTTCCTCGTTCTTAATGGAGTAGATATGTCTTGGTATCCTCTTCTC
Source organism: Nicotiana obtusifolia (assembly GCA_002018475.1). Classification (NCBI taxonomy): domain Eukaryota; kingdom Viridiplantae; phylum Streptophyta; class Magnoliopsida; order Solanales; family Solanaceae; genus Nicotiana; species Nicotiana obtusifolia. The sequence goes on along the minus strand of MCJB01018440.1, from coordinate 105,768 downwards.
TCATGCACATGTGAACCTTAAATGGATGAAGTTAGTCTCGGCAAGTATGTCGTGGATTTCGACTTAATTTCCTGATGAGATGTTCATTTTGTTCACTTTCGTATTAGCATGTTAAAATATCGATTTCCATTTAATAGGTTTTTTCGAAGTTTGTAGTAACTTGAGAAATTTGATATTTCATTAATCTGGTAACTTACTGCAAAGCTTCGGCATAGGAAATTAGAAAAAAGGACAGTAACAAAAGTCTCTTATTTTTATACTCTTGATATATATTCTCATTGTACCAGCGAGACCATGAGTTTATTTTTATGTGGAGTTTGAGTTCCTTAGATGATTTCTTCCTTTAGTTGATATTTAGTGACTGCTTTAGTTCTCCTTTGGTTTGATCAATAACATGCTGCACATGGCTAGAAAATATATAGGTGGGTTATGTGTTTGCTTGGTAAAAATAGAAGGTTTGGGCTTTTATGACAAATTTGGCTGGGGATTGATTTTGATTGGATTTTAAGATTAATGGACCATCGTTTATAATCTAACTTGGATATCATTGAGCCGTGGGGTGCTAGAAGTTGGAAGCGGTGTTGGACTTTGTTGATGAATTGAAATTTAAAGAATTGTGTTAGCAAATTAACTGTAAGGCCCCCTTCTATAATCTGTAATATAATAAATTTGAAGCGGGCCCAAATGCCAATAAGGCTACGGGCGAGCCTACTTTTCCATACCTTATGCCTCACAATAATCCCAAAGTTTAGTTAAAATAAATCAAACACACGTTACCTTGTTTTAGACACGTCTCCACAAATTCATTTCATAGTTCGTGATGGTATTCAATATATTTATTTTACTCTTCTGGATATAAAATTCAAGTCATGGTCTCTGAGTTTTTGGAATTAGTTTGTATTGGCTACGTACTTACTGTTAAATAGATTTAATGAATTAAATTATTGAGTCAAAGAATTTTATATCCGATTTTGACAAACTGATTGTATTCTTACAAGTTGCTGGAATTTATATTTCGACACTGAAGTTTCAAGGCTAAGGTTTGTTAGAATCTTGAATTTGGTTGTAAAGCGAGGTAAGTGTCCGGTCTAAACTTAGCTTGAGGGATTAGGAATTGTGTCCTATTTGTTAATTGCTTCTTGTTGAGTACGATGTATAGGCATGGTGACGAGTATCTATATGTGGTGTCGAGCATGATCGTGAATTTTAAATAGATAGTTGTTATGTTCTTAAATGATACTACGAAAGCCTTAATTGCTGATTCTCGATGTTGAGCAAGAACTCAGTTTATTTATCGTGGACTTTAATTATAATTGAGTATTGGCATTAGTTGAGCTGAGTAGAAGTTGAGTTAAGATTGGTTATAGCTGGTTCTCCCTTGCCGGGATGGTTGCTTTAATATTATTGTTCCCTTGCTGGGAAGTTATTATATTGCTTTTGTTCCCTTGCCGGGATTTCTTGTGAATTTTGTGATGACTTGTAAATGGGAGCGGGTGGTACGCCTATCACAAGATATGAGAAATGGGATCGGGTTGCACGCCTGCAACAAGATGGAACTGAAAGTGAAAGTTGCCTGTATTTCACTTTAATCGTGTTAGAAGTTAAATTGTAGTTCCCTTATTATTTTTTGATGATCTGTTTTATCTGCTACCCCGAAGCATGTTTCCCTTCCCAGCTTTAATTGTTTAATTATTTCTATCTTTTCGTTGTAGATGTATATATATATATATATATATATATATATATATATATATATATATATATA